>VDFB02025374.1:0-32987 GCA_007258455.2 Sequoia sempervirens
GTGACTTTAGAACAACCGTTCTTGTGCCAGTAAATAGAATAAGGATGTTGGCCTTGTTACAACAAAGGGTTCTAGTATAGGCATTTCATTCGTGGGGGATCATCCATACGGAAAGAGATTTTTCCCCTTCTTTTCAGAACAATCCTCGTGATACTTGAACTTTCCTCAAGTACCCACATTTATATCTCAGTTGGAAGTCACTTGGCTTTTGCATGTTATCGGTTGGGTCATTCCCTTGGGTGATTACTTTTTCCCACAAGATAGGCCCTCTAAGGATAAAACAAAATAAAAATGAATGGGTCTGACTTTTTGATTACCCATTTAAGGGGAGAGCATATGCCTACCATTCATCAAGCATAGAAGACATGGTATTCTTTATCCTTCTAATTAAGATAGATGCCTATCTTAACCAAAAGAAAGCATTAAATAACTTCATCCCCTGCATAAATCATCAGTAGTTTTGATAAGATTGTCTCTGACCAATGTATAAAAGTGTCTGCAAGCAGAAAACACCAATTAGTTCTTGGATTTTTAAGATTTTATAAATTTAACCATATGTGCTAAAACAGTCATCCAATGTGCTAAAAGATCATTCCAATGCACTAAAACAACTACCCTATGTGCTATAAAAGCTACTCAATGCACTAAAAGAACAACCCAATGCTCTATAACAGATACTGATTGCGCTAAAGGAAAGACTGAATGCGCTAAAATACTCCCTATATGCGCTAAAACATTTGCTAGATGTGCCGAAAGGACTGTCGTATGCGCCGTAACAGACCTCAAATGCACTGAAAGATTGGTTGGATGCACCTAAATAGAAGTCGTATGTGTCAAAATATTTGTTAGATGCACTAAAATAACTCAGGGTTGTGCTAAAACATCATGTCTAGCCTGTTTACAAGAACATTTCCAGAAAATTTGTTAAAAATGGGTTATTGCCCCATGGTGGGTGCCAATTTATGTGTGTGTGAAATGTGGGAATTATTAGTAAATCAGCACAAACACCAATGAGATGTATTATAGTAAAGATTTGAATCAAAGAAGCTACTCTAAATTATAGTTAAACAAATCTTTAAAAATATTTCATTGTCCTCTATTCTCAAGGATTTATTAAACCATATTGGCTCTCAGATTTTCTATATGCACTATGGTTGTTAAAATGACAACTTGAGAAATGAGATGCTATTCAAAATGCAAGAAATATAAGTGATGAAAGTCATGATGCTATGATAAGGGAGACATTGATAAATGGATAATGTTGTTAAACTATGTGATACAAATTCTTGTGATAAGAAGCTAAAATGATTCTGCATATGCTCAAATGACCATTGATATGATGAACTAAAATGCAACTATAAATCAAAACATGATTTAAAATCAACTATAAAGAAAAACATGATTCTAAGTTAACATGATTCTACAATGAAAACTTGTTAAAATGCTAAACATGTCTAACTGTAAACTCCAAATGCTACAATGCTCCAAAGCTATTCCTACATGATAACTCTACTCAAATATGGGATGCCAAATACTATGGAAAAGGGTCGTACTTATAGTAATTTCCAAGCATCTTGTGATGTGGCAGCGATCAATGGTCCAGATTCAAGCAAGAGGGATGAACGGTGGAGATGGAGAGAATGAAGAAGAATGTTCCCTTGACCAAAGACAACATGCGAAATGTATGGAGGAATAAAGTGTGTGAGACAAAGACCATGTGTTTGAAAGTTTGTTGAAGAAGTGTGTGAGGAATAAGCCATGTGTTTGAAAGATTGTTGAAGATACTTCAAATTTAAAAATTATAATTATTTAATTTCATGTGACCTTGGTGAGGTGGCATGAAAAGTTGTAGACATGTGCTTGAATTCCAAATTTGGGATTAGTTAGAATTAATTAACTAAAACAAACTTTAGAAATTTGTTTATTTAATTAAATTAGAGGAATGCGATTTTAGATTTAGAAAATTAGAAGATATGAACTATATAAATAAATTGAGAATTTATTTATAAGTAGTTGAAATATTAATTAAATAGCTAGTATTTAATTAATTAAATTTCTTAATTTTTTTTAGGTGTATACATATATACTTCAAAAACTTCTTGATGGTCCTCTTTACATAGCTAGCAGAATATATGATAATCCCACCAATGGGATATTAATAGATCTTGCCTGTGGTGAAAATCTTATCACAGAAGAATTTCTAGTATTACATGAGTTGTATCAAGATGAGTATAATAAACCAACTGCATGGATTAAAAAACATACTAGTTTTGCATACCCTATGATCGGATTGATCGTACTCCCCTTACAAGTAGGACCCAAAACTTTCGATGTAACATTTTCTATTACTCCACAATCAAACCAATTTCCTATACAACTGGGTCATCCTTGGCTCTGCTCGATGAAATGGATCCCCTCAATTGTTCACAAATGTTTGAAGTTTCCATATGGCAATGAAATATTTACCATGCACCATAGTGGCTTTCATCCATTATCGTCTAAAGGTAATTTTTCCTTAGAAACCTTTTGGCCCACACCTATGGAACCCATCAACCCCCATAAAGATTTATTTTTCATAACTTATCAAAAGTTCAAAGCCAAACGGATAACCGAGTTGTCTCTTCGTAACATGTCCCCGTCAGCTTCCACTCCACCTATCCTAGATGAAACCATGCTTCAACCTAAGTTTGACATTGAAAAAACCATACAACATCATGAACAACCACCCTTAGACACTTTCCCACCATCATTTAAATGACCAAGAGAAACTAAAACCAATCTTGTCATACCTCCCTGCATTAAACAAGTGTATAAATCTAAAGAGAAAGTGATTGACCCATCCTCTTTGATTTCTTTCATTCTCCCCCCTCCAGAATAGAACGAACCTATGATGAATCAACCTTCTCTTACACCTCAACAAATTCAAAATAAAATTAAATGCAACTGTGGTGCTAGAGAGCGTAGGTGTCATCATCGTCTCCTTGCTTGTCAGTCTTGAATGGAAGAAAAAAAAGAAAACCAATCTCCACCTTTGACCGAAGCAATTGATGACCGCCCCCTTTCCCTTGATCCACCAATAGATAGCACTGTCTAACCCTCACAACAAAATGAACAAATCCAACATCCACAACTTTTGATACACCCCTCCTTGGAGATTACCCTTCGCCCTCCCATCGTAATCAACCTTGATGATGATGATGATGAGGAAATCAAAAAAATAGATGAAGAATTGCATAACAATCTAAAATCTTTATTTTCATCTATCATGAGCTTAAATGATAAATCTTCTCAGCCAAGTGAGGAACCTAGTACGTTTCTTGGTTTGGAACTTCCAATTCTTCCTTTGGACAGTCAACCGCCCTCACAATATACTGAACATGATTGGGAAGTGGGTGACATGTTAGATGGTTGACTTGCATTTTCCTTACTAGCCTTTTTTTTCATTTATTTCCCTTTCACTTTTTATTTCAACTTGATTGTATGTGTGTATCGTGTTCCCCCATATCATGTGTTTGATGTTTTCTCTCTCATCGTACACTTGTTCTATATGTCATTCATTGCCTTTTTTTCTTTTTGTTTTGTGTTTTCCTTTTGGGGATGACACAAAGTGTAGATATGCCCTATGTCTCTTCCATGTTGCCTGGTTTTGAGGATTTACCAGTGAGATGTTCGAGGAAACGATAAGTTGACCTGTCCTGGATTTTTAGCGCCTCTTTGATGATTAAAGCTGTGAGATGACCGAGGTTCTTCCATAAGTTGATCCAATCAACCTTTTGATTTCATTCTCTTTTGATGATGCTGTTGCATCATGATCTCATAATGTTCCCTTTATGTTGATCCATAAAATCTTTTTCTCCTTTCTTGTTTCTTCAATTTGTTTTTGATGATGCAGCGCTGAGACCATTAATGTATTCTCCATGTTGACCTCAAAACGCCTTTATTTTTCTTTTTGTGGCCATTCTTCCAAATTCCCATATATGAATGATGACACCGGAAGCTCTTTCACAAAAACCATCATCGCGAATGAACACCACCGACCTTAACTATAGATTCGCTCCTTCTGAAACTCCCTTTTTCTTTTTGTTCCTCATTTTCCGTTTACATGAAGCAGCCTAAATTAGAAACATATGACTTGGCATAGGGGCTTTCCAAGTTGTCTCTCATGTCTTGTTTTCTTTTTGCATTTTCCTTTCTTCGGTACTTTAAAGTAATTGCTCACAAAAAGACGTATAGCAATTCCTTTAAAGTGGGGGGAATACATTGGCATAATTTCATTTGCATTCTTGGTTCTTAGTGCAGCCTTGTCATTCATATGATGCGTTCATTACTTTGTGGATGAAATTGGGTATGATATCCTTCATAAGTGCGATCTATCTTAGCATATTACATTCCTCTTGGTGGCCTGATGTGACACACTGCATCCCCTAAGTTGTGAATATTTTATTCTTTGATCAATCCTCTCTTGGAGACATTACACACAATGTTCCCTAAGTGGTAGACCTCAAATAAACAAGACTCCTTCAAACACCCTTTTACATTTTTACATTTTACACTTTGCACTTTTTTCCACCTTGCATAACGCAACTGGCATGCCTATGGTACCTTCCTTTTTTTTCATGAGTTCTAAGCATATGAAGCTTTGCTTGTCTCATGAAGCACGAACCAAAATTTTCCTTTGTGGTACCTCGTTAAAGTTATCAGGAGGTATAACTTTGATATGGTTGATCGAGAAGACCATTCAGCAACACGACTTTCCCCATAGTCACCTTTGTGTTTGTGAGTACATACCAACTAGCATATGTATCTTACCTATTGGGCTTTCTCACCTGGTGGACCACCATAAGTTTTTTCGCCCGAGAGTGAGTATGCATTCTCTCTTTCAAACAATCAGCCTAGATCTAATCCACAACTAGTTGGACAGACGATCAAAGTTCAATTCAATGTCCCTTTCAACATGTGTGTTCCTTTGTTCTTATGCTTAGTTTTCCATGGTATCTTCAACTTAGTGGCCTGATCATCCCTCTTGATAATTGTCATTCCATCTTGCTAACATAAGTACATTTGAACCCTTCTCTTGGTGTTCATGGCTACTTTAGTGTGATTTTGAAGCAAGTTCATCCTCTCACTAAAGTGGGGGCTAAATGCACCATTGAAAAATGGCCCCTTTTCATTTCCATTGTCTTTTAGGCCTTTCTTCATGATGTTTAGCCTATTTTTCTCTGATTTAATGTTGTAATATGACTTGAACATGCATATTTAGGTACTAAAATTCAAATAATGACATCTTGTGAAGGTGTTGTGAAGTGTTGTAAAACATTTCTACACTCTTCTAGACTTTATTCATTACAATACGCCTAAAAATCACCTTTTCATCACTAAACAAGTCCTATTTTGAAGTGTTGTAAAGTCTTGTAACAAGATTTCACACTTTTCTAGGCATAACTTTACTATTTACACCTTTCTTATGTTTTATTTGACCCCTTTATGCCCTTATAAGCTCTAGTTAAGTGTATTTTTAATGCAAACCCAACAAACAACATTAAATATGACTTAATTCCTGACACCCAATTTCAGGTCCTAGGTGGGACCCATTCGCCATGGGTGGCAAATGAGTCCCCCTTGGCTCCAAATTCAAAATATTTTAAATTTTCTTTTGGGTTTTTATTCAAAATCACTTGATGTCAGCCTATGATGAAGTATCAATGAGTTACTAAGGCATGAGATTGTATAAATAAGTGATTTTCTCCTCATTTTACATCTCCCACAATCTCATAACACATCAAAGCAATATTTTCATTCACTCAAGCATTCAAGCACTTTACAACATCAAATCAAGCATTCAACAAACATTGTGAAGCATCCATTGACACAACTTCAAATTTTCTTCAACAAGGGCTTGGTAAGTTGATATAATTTGCATGTTATTTGTTTATCATTCTCTTTCATTTCATTAGTTCATTAAGGGTTTGATTACTAAAGTGGGGTTTGACCAAGGCAAACCCCTATTTGCTAACCCTGAACCATTTTTCCCCTCTTGCATGTGTGTTTGTAGACCTTTGTATGCAGATTTAACAAGCATTAAGGTGTTGAAGAGTGGTCAACAATTCAACAAGGTTTTTGAAGTCAAATCAACCTCATTTCAAGCTTGGAGAAGGTATTTTGTCTATTTACGGTAGAATTGACTTCGACAACCTCACAAACAAACATCCTCAGATGTGGTATTGCAGAGTTGTCTCTAGATTTCTTAGAATTTTGGGAGAGGACTAATTCACCACTAGTGGTGAATGAGTCCCACCTTAAGGCTAGAAATCTAAGTTTTGTCAGATTTTGGATCCCGACACTTAGAAACCTGTTCCCAACCATTTTCATCAAAAGCAAGACTGATTTGCCACCCTAGGCGAATGAGTCCCACTGGTGATTTTATGTAAGTCTAGACAACATCCAGAACATTCCAAAATCTTCATCAAACCTCCAGATGCACACTGATTCAGCTCATTTCTTTCTTTTCTGCACTTATTCATTCATAGCTCTTTGTTTGCATATCACATTGTGTTTTCCAACATAGCATAAATCTTAAGTTTTGCATACATAAATCAATCATTTATATCACTTAATTGCATTTATTTCATTTCATTTAGTCTTATTAGCACCTACATTACATAATTTGAGTGAAAATGGCTAGCATTTTTGGCCTACCTCTCTCCTTTTAGGTGCAAAACCCGAGAAGAGTTAGAGAGTCTTGTGGTGCCAAAAATCTATGGTTCAAGAGGACCATCAGGTGCATGTTTAATTGTTTCTTCTGAAGAGAAATTAATTTCAATGGTTTTATGTTTATGAGGCTCGATGTCAACCACTCCTATCATTGTATCAATAGGACTTTGCTCATTAGTATCCATAGGACTCTATTCATCATCATCCATAGGATTTTGTTCATGATTGCTCATATTCTCATCATCTGTGTCAACATTCATCACATTGGGATTAGTTTCAATAGCCTTAACAAATGAAATATTATGGTTGGGCATGGGGTTGGTTAAGATTTGCATGTTTTGGTTGGGAGGAGCCACAGACTTATTGCCTTTGTCATTTACACATCCAATTTGGATATGATTAGAATCAATGAGGTTTTTCACAAGAAGTTTAAGTCACTTGCAATGTTCTATATCATGTCCTTTTTTTTGGTGATAAGAACAATAGGCATTGTTTCTAAAGCTCGGAGGAAATGGCTTGCTAGGGTCAAGGGATTGAACAAGAGGTAAGGTAAGCATATTTTTGTTTAAGAGATAGGTCATAATGTTGTGAAGTGTGTCAAGTAAGGGTGTAAATTGCCTTTGTGGATACCCAAATATATAAGGATAACTCTTCTTTATAGTGGCTACTTGGGTATCGACTGGTTGGGTAGGTTGAGAGGTGGAATTTAGTTAAAGGAAACTTTTATTTTGTCTTCTGAAAGGTTGCTAAGTGTTTTGGTTTGAAGCTTCGAACTTTTTAGGACAAGTGGGGATGGGTTTCGGCTCACTATTGGTTACAAAATTTTGATAGTCTTGAAGGGAAGTGCATAAATGCATGAAGGAGGGGAATTTCATCATGGTGCTTTGTAAGTTTTCTATGAACATCTTTTGAAGGTGGGAATTGGGAATTTTCACAATGATATGGGAATAAAGCGATTGGTAGCATGAAATAAAGTCAGTGAATTTTTCACCCTCATTCTGCTTACATCTCATCAAATCAGCCAATGTCATCTCAGGAACCATGTACACTTGGAAATGGTTAATAAAGGCCTCAACAAGTTCATTGAATTAATGAATTGATTTATTCGGTAATGCAAAAAACCAATCTAAGGCAATGCCTTTCAAGGATCGGGGAAAAATTTTAGCCAAAAGTTTGTCTTCAAGGATAAAGTCACTACAAAAAGTAGTAAATGCATTAACATGATTAGCAGGATCTCCCTTTCCTCCATATTTCTCAAATCTAGGGATCTCTATACATTGTGGCACCAGAGTTCTTAATATCTCCAAGGATAGTGGGTTGCTCTTGACATAGTATGAAGGTGGACCATTTTGATTTTGATTTATGGTGGAAACTTGGCATTAAATGGATGTAATACTTTGTAAGAGATGATTAATAATAGGATCTACTTGAAGTGTGTGATGGAGATGAGTATGGTGGTGGTGTGTATGTGTTGGAAGGACTAGTGAATGAATTGCTTATGAGAGGAGATATAAGATTGGATGCCACATAGGTATAAGGAGCACTAGTGGGAATATTCAAGGTAGGAAGGATGCTACTAGTTGGTTGCATTGTTGTGGTCATTTGAGGGTTGATATAGGTGGGAATTGAGGTTATGGTTGAAGAGGGATGGGTTTGACTTCCTCCTTGGTTTTGCATGATGTTTGAAGCTTGAGCACCATTAGTGGTGGAAGGAAGATGTTTTCCAAAGATTTGAGCTATGTTACGCACAACTTCCAGTCCCTCATCACTTTCCATCATGCAGTGAAGGTTATCTATGCCAAGTATAACAATGTTGGAAGTGTTTTCAATACTCACACTATCTTGTAAATGAGCTAAGTCTTCATGCATTTTCATTATGTTTTCTTGAGCAATCTGATCAACCATTGTTTGGATACTCGGAACAACACTTGTAAGGTAGGCATAGCAAAAGAGGTTCCAAAGGTATGGTTCATATCTAGTGAACTAATGCCAACACCAGAAGTAAGAGAGCTTGATAACCACAGATCCACAATGAGTGTCTTATCATGGGATGCCATGAGTCTCACACTTCTTCTAACCATAGTATTAGTAGTAGGACACCAAGTACTATAGCTCATACAAGGAATAAACCATAGAAAGTGCAATGAAAATAATACCCTATGCTTTCAATTACACTTCAAATGAAAGAAATTGGAATAATAGCAATTCTGGAAACTAAAACAAAAAACTGAAGGAAACCCACAGAAATGCAGTTTTAGATCCTAAAAACTGGAGAGTCAAAGTCAATAGGGACTAAGATGCTAGGAAGGGCATCTTGGTCCTCCTAGTGAGATTATGAAGTTCCAGGGACTGAAACAGACAACAAACACCAAAGAGAGACTTTGGAGGAAAAAATATTGAGAGGGACTAAGACGCCAGGAAGGGCATTTTAGTCCTAGTAGAGGTTTTTTGTAGGAAAACAGTGAATTCTAGAAAGTCAGCAGTGTTTACAGATTTCCTATGCAAGATACTGATGTTCAAAAATAGAAAAATGTGCAAATAAGTGCAAGAAAAATTAACTAGGAACAAGCAATTGAATGCAATATGGAATGCAATTTTTCACTTTTGAATGCAATAATAATGTTTGTAAATGCAATTAAGATGAAGAACAATGCACTTTTCAGTAATGAAATGATGCAATAAAGTAAAGATGCAACCTATATGCACTTTCACTAATGCAAATATAAGAAACTCTAAAAGCAATTTCACTAATGCAAGAAACCCTAGATGCATTTTCACTAATGAAAGATACAATGCAAGAATGAATGCAATCTAGATCTAAGGACTTTAATGGACTCCAAATCAGAAATGAATGCTTAAAAGTTGGGTTCGCCAAAATGATTGGTGGAAAAATGGATATCTAGAAATATCACTCTTTCTCCAACAAATCACTCATTAATGTCCTAGGACTCCCAATTGGATTGACTAACAACCTCACAAGGTGAGTTAATTCACAATGAGGAGGACCTAGGAGGGGGTTCTCTTAGCTTAGAAAGGCATTCACCACCAAGTATAAACTTGGAAAAGAAAATGTTGGAAAATACAATGTGATATGAAAATGAATGCTAAATGACCTAGAAAGATAAACAAAATGCAATAGAAAACTATGAAACTGGAAAAGTGCACCTAGGAAATCTGGAGATGTTGTGAGGACTCTAGAAATGTAAAGAAACTACCAAAAATTGCTATGGAGGACTAAGATGCCTAGGATGGCATATTAGTCCCGATGTTTTTCGGGGTAGATGTGGAGTCTTCAGATGTCAGAACAAGATCTGAAGGAATCTCTAGAAAATATGCTTGGGAGGACTAAGATACCCAAGGTGGCATATTAGTCCCATTTTGAATTTCTACAAACTTTGAATGTGATCCTGAGCTCCAAGGTTTGCACTTTCTTCCTTTCCAATCTCAGGTTCTGAAACTCCTGAATTCGGCCTCTAGGTGAGTTTCTATGAAGATGACAACTTTGTAATGCAACTTTTCAACTTTTACAATTTTGCACTCCAAATGATCTTCAAGACTTCAACCTAGATCTACAATCACAAATATGCAAGAGGGGAAAAACTTGTTGTTTGTTAGTAAATGGAGGTTTGCGTTGGTCAAACCCCTTGTTGGTAATTAAACCTTGAAATGAAATAGAAATAATGAAGGAAATTGTGAATGAACAACATGCAATGCTACATCTCACCAAACCCTTATAAAGTCTACAAACTTGTGTGCAATGGTTGTAATTAATATGGATCTTGAACCAAAGGAATGACCTTGAATTGCTTACTTGAATCAAAACTTTGCATCACAAATGTTAGCACAACACACATGATGCAAGAAACTCTTTGATATGATACTTGAATCTTGATAATGGCTCCAAATTCTTGATAAATTTTCTCTTGAATGCTCTTGTGAACTCAATTATGATATGATGAATGCTCTCACAAAATACTTGGATTGAAATGAATGAATGAACCTTGTATTTATACTTATTTATGCTTAATATCCTGAAATTACATCACACCAAGCCAACATATGAATTCATTAAATAAAGGAGGCTAAATCTCACCAAAATTTGAAATTAAATCCCAAACAATGACTCAAGGAGGACTAGGACACCCTAGGTGGCATCTTAGTCCCAAGCCATGAAACTTGGGGCATAGACACCAAAAAGGGGCCCAATTAAGATACCTCAAAATCAGGGTCTCGAGACCTTTGGAGGACAAAAACGCCCTAGGTGTCATTTTAGTCCCAACCCAAAAATTAGGGACACATAGATGGAGTCATTAAATTATCATTTATACATTGGAGAATGTCAGTATTAACCAAAAAAATATGTAATTTGTAGGGCTTATGGACACAAAATAGGACAAATTAATCCATAAGGAAGCATAAATAAAGCAAGGCGAGCCCAAACAAGTATGAAAATGCAACGGTATGCATTTTACTACACTACACTTTGGTTTTCTTCTCTTTGCAGTTCGTGTGTGAACAGTTGGAGCGATTCATCAGCTAGGTCAAACTTCCCCAGATTGTTGCTCATCAAGATATTCACTCATTTCTTCATGTTCACTACTACATAGAGAAAAATGGTATCCTTTTCCCAATCTGGGAACTCGAATGCTTCACCATCTGGAGGTTTGGGTGATATGTCCTCATCACTACCAACCTCAAAACCATGCCCTTTCTCCATGTTGTTATACCTCTATAACGCAGCTTCGAGTGGGAAGAGATTAGTGAATGACTCTACCACATCAAGGGGATTGAAATATGACATGATTTCCCTCTGAGAATTCCACATGGAGTTGATCATCAACCCTATGTAGATCATCCATGAGAGGGGAGGACTCTTGATGGTCATTGGACGGCTCCCTTATGTTGACTTCATCGTCTAGAGGTTCAGGACTATATTGTTCTTTTGTTGCTATCCCATAAACCTCTTGTGAGCTACACTCAACTAAATTGTCCCTTGACTTAGGTTTTCTCACTTCTAGTTTTCTTCTTGAAGCAATAGCAAAAGGCCTTGCATTGATTTGCTCCACTTGTTCTTTCACATTCTTGATGGCCTCTTGACACAATTCACATGTGAACTATAAATGTGTAGAATCATGAAGCCTACACCAACCCAACAACAACAACACCTCCAAATCTATTTGATATCATAATTCTACCCAATCTCTTATGAGCCTCAAGATAAGTTCATTATACCTCTTTGATAGTAGATCTTCATCAATGCTTGGGAAGGAAGTTTGATGGTGGACTTATTCGGTCTGTGGTTGATCCCACTCCGCTGGATAATCCTTTTCAGGTGCTTGATCACCTTCTTCCATGGATAAAATATCCTCTAATCCCATTTCACTTAAACTCTTATCACTATTCTTTGTTTCCCCAAGAGTTTCAGCCTCTTTTGTGGTTGTCCCAACACTTGTTTCTATAGAATTTCTTGATTCAACTTTAGTGTGATGTCTTCCAAGTGTTGATTGTTCATTTGCATCAGTAGATGACTCCTCTTCATTGCTAGTTGGTTGCTCTATCTAGTTCAAATAGCTTTTGTCTTGATCAATGATGTCTGCACATGAAGGGAAAGTTAATTCTGAATGAGGTGCATTATGAACCCTGCACCATCAAGACATTAGCACTTCCTCTAAGCTTAGCCCATCTTCAATGGTTAGTTGTTCCTTGATCAGTTCTTCAAATGCTTTAGTTGCAATATCAACAAGCACTTCTTATGGATTTATAAGATCCAATGGTTGGTGTGCATTCCCAAAGAATATTTGTCCAAGAACTTCCATTTCAATTCTGCCCAAGAATGCCAAACATTCCATTTCATTGTGTCTGCAAGTGTTATGAATTCTGCATTTGTCCAGAAATGCAAAGTGATGCAATGGCTCCTTCAATCTCCTACTTAAATCTTCTTGAAGCTAAGTGATGTTGATCTATATTTGTTGCTCCATCTTAGCTCATATGTTGCTTAGTCTTCCAATTTTCTTATTTTTAAATTCTTTTCTTATGAGGAGATCTATCTATCTCAAATTTTACTTGAAGGTACTTTCAGCTTCCATCTTTACAGGTTTGAGCTCAGCTTGCCCACCTTCTAGTGCCAGTTCTATTTTTGGGTGTTTTAGCACCTTCTCAACATAGACAACATACAAGAATTTTTTCTCTTGAAAGGTAATTTCTACAACAAAGTTTCATAAAATCACCCCAAGGTCTCTCTAGTGTGAGGTCATGATATTGCTTGGAATAGTTCAATTGATTGATGTGATTTGCTAGTAATCACAAGGAGGCCTTTATGGTTCACAAAGCATGGGAGTTTGGGTCTACAAATGGAGTTTCAAATGGCTAGAAATAAATGAAGTGGTTGCACACTCATAATAGCAAGTTGAAACTCACTTCAATCACCAAGTTTGACATTGTTATGATGCTTAGGAATCTTAAACTAACATAGATTTAAAAGAAATAGAAAAAAAGGAAAGGGTTGAGAGAAGTTTCTAACTCTAAACTATGAATGAACAATAACAATGGAGGAGGCTACAGTAGACAGACTCCCACAGAATAGAGTTTTTCTTGACCAAGAGAAACCTACAACTACACAAAACTAGTGCAATGTTCAAGGGGTCTTTGTAGATTTTTAGATTGTGCATCCACCTCATAAACATACAATTGAACTTAATTGCAACATGTGAAATAGCTCAGACTAGCTTTGCAAAGTGATTCATCATCAATAAACCACAAAAAGCATGAGCTAGAAGTGCATCCAATACTATAACAATAACCACCATTAAAGACATTCAAGGAACTAACAAACAAAAAGTAATATGGAGGTCTAATCATGCATGCAAAATGAGCAAACTCAACGAAAACACCCAACTTCAATGCAATGCTTCCTTTTTATTGTTGTAAAATGCCTCTTTACAATAATTCACCACCCCCCTTACAAATGAGGAGCACGCCCCTATTTATAGTTTTCCAAAAGTGAAATGAATGACCAGGATTGATTTACAATGAATGACCCAGATTCAATACAGCTTAGGGTTTCACGTACCCCCAATATTTCACAATTTAAAATAGACTATTTTTTCCTCTTCTCTATTTTGTCTTGAAGTCTATTTCATCTTTTAGCTACTATAGTTGTTTTGTCTTTTAGCTGCCTTTTCCACTGTAGTTGGAAACTATTAAAAGTTGCCCCTCTATTGATGTGTTTCCACCCCTCCTTTCATTCGATCAAGTGGATCTTCTTGTAGATTTGTATTCATGAGAAGAAAAATCATCCTCCTTAGTCCCGTGGATAGCTCTTGAGCATCATTTTCATTTGGTGAAAATAAAACATCCCCTCCCATGTTGTCTTACTTGAAAGCACTTCTCTAGCTATTGTATGGCCCAAAACATATTCTTAGGCGGATTTTGGAAATTAGATGTTCAAGTAGCATATTCCTGGCTTGCATCCATAGGTAAACCCATCTCCAACTTGGCATTTTGAATTAAAATCTCCCCTCTTGACACGTCTTCATATGTCAATTCATTTAATGAATTGATCCATTATCCCTCCAAGCATATTCTGAACAGCTTCACGTAGTGAAGTTTCTGCAATGTCTAAACACTTAGAAAATTTGACTCAAACCATTTTGGGCATGTGGAAATGTGCATTTTATGGGCCCTAGATGTTGGAAACTTAAAGTTTGCACCCCTTCTTGAAATACGAAAATTTGGAAGGCAGAAGTTGTAGGGTCTAACACTGTAAAAAATGGCATTCCACACACGGAAACCCATGGAAAAAAACCCGCACATGGAAACTCATACAAAAACCTACAGATGGTAACCCACACATGAAAATTCGTGGATGGAAACCTACACATGGAAACCCATAGTGAAATTTCTGCAACTTCTTAAAACTTAACGAAACCTTGGCAGTTCACTTAGGCATCATAGAAATATCCCAAACCCATAGGAAACTTGTCCCAAAATTCAAAAAATGAAGGCGAAAGTGAAGCAAAGGAGAGGGGGGCCAAGCCGACAGAAGCAAAGCAAAAGCAAAAAAAGGGGGTCCCTACTTTCAGTGGGGCATGTGTGCAAAACATGCACAATAAAATCAAAGAAATATCATGCTCTCGAAGGAAATCAAGCCTAATGATACCACCAAGAAAAGGACACGTTGCAAGGAAAAAAATAAAATTTCACAATGAAACATGAGTATCGATGTATGCCCCAACTTTAAAGTGATTTCTAGCACCATTGTTGTGAGAAATTGCTTTAAAGTAGAAGAAGACATGAAATATTATTCGGAAAGCCCTATGCAAAGCCATATGTTTCCAAATCAAACTACATCATGAATAAGTATATCACATGCGAGCCAAATTAAGGCATGTCATCCACATCCCAAGCTTGCTCTTATATGTACATGAAAGGTGATCAACTAGCCAAAAGAGACATGGACAAGTGCCATATGAGGATAAGGCTACCTAACCCCTTGCTCCAACTTAGTGCAGGACAAGGATGAGCTAAATAGGATGAAAGTAATTATTAGTTAGAGAAATTAGGTGCTTCAACACAAGGAAGAGCACCATACTCCTTAAGATGTATAATTTTACTAGTCAAAGCCTTACATTCATTAGTAGAATGACCATGAACTCTATGATATGTGCAAAATGAACTTTTATAGTAAAATTTCTTTTGTGTTCTTGGAGGGAGGTATATCAAATGATCTTGGAGGAATCTCAACAAGATACTCTCTTGATCAATAGTAGAATATGTTCCTTTATTTTGTGACAAAGGTATCTCTCTCTTTGTGCAGGTGTCATACCTACACAAGACTCTTTAGATTACAATATTTTGTTCTCTCCTTTACTAGAGGGTGTAAAAACTAACGAATTCAAATCGTTAGTGTTTTGTGTGATGAGATTAATGTTAATCGAGGATTTATTTGTTTCTTGTAAATGATAAAAATTAAGACCACTAGTGTTTATCAATTCAAGATGCACTATTGCTAAAGTCAACTTAGAGGAATCTTTTGTAAGAGTGTTGATATTGGGTGAAGGCTTATTTATTTCTTTTGAGGGACAATAACCAAGACCACTAGTCTTTTCTTGCATGTGAGGCTCTATAGGGATATGGATACCTTCTTCTATAGCAACACATCCTTTTCCACTATATCCTAGTTGCTTCATAAGCTCATAAACTCTTCCACAAAGCTTTTTCATTTCTTTGGGATTTGGTGGTTGTTGATATTCAATTTCATCAAAGTTTGTTGTGTAATTTGTTGTCTTTTTTTCTAAAGTGTTTGAGGTGGATGCTTCTAAAGGGTCTTCCAAATTTTGTGTTGACATTACAGCTTTTTCTTTTCCCTTTTCAGATTCTTTGTTTATGATCTTGTATTCTCCCATGAATGTAGGTTCAAAATCTAAGGAACCCCAATCATCTTCTAATAGCTTCATGACTTCCTCAATATTTTATTTTTTCTTTTTGTTGCACTGGTTCTACTTGCGTAGTTGGTGTCAATGTTTTCAAATGATTTTCTTTACCTTTCTCAATGTTCAAACAACTATTTGGATCAAGGTCGGCTTCAAGTGTGTACACACTTTGTTATTGTAGATGTATTTCATTTTATGATGAAGGGTAGAAGGAACCCCATTGATTGCATGAATCCATGGCCTTCCCAAAAGGAGATTATATGAAAGATCATTTGGCATAACATGGATTGGTGTTTCTATTGTGACCTTCCCAGTTGTAATGGGAAAATTATTCACACCAAGCGGTTGTTTTCCTACATTTCCAAATCCCTTAATAGATAAAGAATCAGGTTGAATTTTTATTTTATCCACACTAAGCTTATCCAAAAGGGATACACTACACACATTAAGGGAAGAGCCATTGTCAACAAGGGTTCTTTTTATTCCCAACCTATT
This sequence comes from Sequoia sempervirens, assembly GCA_007258455.2. Classification (NCBI taxonomy): domain Eukaryota; kingdom Viridiplantae; phylum Streptophyta; class Pinopsida; order Cupressales; family Cupressaceae; genus Sequoia; species Sequoia sempervirens. The sequence goes on from VDFB02025374.1 coordinate 16,638, forward strand.
ATGGATAGCCATTATCATGAAAGTATCATTTTTCTTTTTCACTTCCAAAGGAGGTAGCTCATGTTGATGGAAGGTAATTTCTATGTATTAACTATATTCATTCCTTGTATGCGAGCTACCACATCATTTTCATTTGTACCAGAGGGGACCATTACTTATTGCAAGGAAATTTGAAGTATAGTGTGATAATTAGGTGAATTCTAAATTAGGTCCCACAGGGATATCTTTGCAGGAGTATTCTTAAGTTGTTCAACAAGATCATACTCCTTTCCACTATGAGAAGGAAAACAAGGAGCACTAGGCAAGATGCAATTAGGAAAAGTTAAGGTTGTTGGGGTTGGTTCTCTTGGTTGTGGATTGTTTCTAGTGTTTTATGTATGAGCAACAGTATTATGACTCGGGTGCTATGAAACATTATTCTTAGGCACGGGTAAAGGATAAGTTTGGGTTTTTTTTGAGTTTGTGGTTTGTGTGAAGGTGGATAAAGTATGAGTTGAGGTTGAATAATATTAACATCCCTTAGTGAAGGAGAATCTAATGCTACTTCATCATCTTCATCTAAGGGCACAATATCATTATTATCAACATTATCCTTTTCTTGCATCATGATATCCTCCCTAGGAGGAGAGTTTTTAGGAGGACTACAAGCTAGATGTTCATGACATTCAAAGCTCAGTTCTTCTAAAATGACCTCATCGCATGTAGGGGAGGTTAGAATATCTTCTTTATCAATAGTGGGGACATTAAGAGAAGGATCAATTTGATTGTCCTTTTTCTTTAAGGTCCCATTCTCTTGTGCCATACTATCTACCCTAGTAGGAGAGCTTGTAAGATGTTCATCACATTCCATGGTTAGATTTTGTAAAGTAGCTTCATCACAAATAGGAGAGATAACAAGAGAAGGACAACTATTATTTTCATGCTTACCAAATAGATCTTTCCAAATGGTAGGAGCATTAGGGAAGGGGGGAACAATATTCTCATGACTTTCAATAGGTGCATCTTCTAACACTAACCTATCCTCTTCGCATCAAGAAGGGATGTTAGAAGGAAAATTTTGATTGTTATGGCTACCTATTATTTCATCCATTTTCACTAAAAAATTATCACAATCAAGGGATGAATGAAGACTAGGTAAGGTGATGTTTAGAAATGTTTCTATGATCTCATCTTCTTGTTTTCTAATATCTTCCAAAGGGGGAGGAGGAGAGGGACAATAAAGACCCTCAATGCTTGTATCTTCTTTCACCAAGATATCTTTGTCACTAATAGGAGAGGAATCATGAGAAGAACAAGTATGATTATTATTATTTTCTACACTTGTATCCTCTTGTGTTCTAACATTCTTAAAAATCTGATAGATACTATAAGGGTATCCAACATGCTTATCAAAGTTTTTGCTTTGCTTTCCTAGATTATGTCCATGAGTAGGGAAAATAGAATCATACAAGTCATTTAATATTATACAAACACTAAATTCTTGAAAATAACACATGCTAACATGAGAAAGTAATCTATTACAAATTTCCTACAAATTTGAAACTTTTGATACTGAAATGATTTTTGAAATGCTTTAAAAATGACTTCACTACATGGATGATTTGACCTAGATACATAAAATAGATGTTCTTGAAACTTTCCAGACTTATACTATATGTTACCAACAAGCTTAGGAAGCACAAAAATGATATTTTTAATGATTTAAAAGGAAGTTTAAAATTTGGACTGGTATTGATTCACCTAGAGGGGCAAATGAGTCCCAGTTAGGGTTTTCTTCAAAAATTAAAAAAAAAATTAATTGATTTTGATGTTTTTTATGTTGTATGACCTAAAGACTAAATGTAAATGCATATTTTATATGATTTTAAATGATTTTATACTCAAAAATGCAACTTATATGCACTTTCACTAATGCAAAATTTAGAAACTCTAGAAGCCAAATAAATAATGCAATCTAGATCTAGGATGATGATGGACTCCAAATAAGTAAAGACGGTATTCTAAATGAAGGTTCACCAAAATTTAATATAGAATTTTGTCACCACTATGGTTTTAGGACCTAGGACAATAAATCTTTCTATACTTTACATTCGAGGAAGGCCCTAGAGATCTCACCCTGAGAGTGGAATAGAGGTAAGAGATCTGCTAGAAGGGAATATCCTAGGTTATGTATAGAGATTAATAAGGGGTTCACCACAAAGTTAAGACATGGAAAAGACAATGAAATATAAGATGCAATACTAAACCATAATATGATGCAAACTTTCACTAATTGAACTATAAATGCATATAAAGATCAGAATGACAAATTGGAAAAGTACAGAGGAGCACCTAGAAATCAAAGAGAGCTTGAATAGAGGCTTGAAATGTTGAATAACCTAAAATTTAGGCCTACTAAGACTCATTTTCCAATCTATGTGAATGAGTCCAGTTAGGGTTTTCTAGAATTTCAAAGTTTGAATTTGGTCTTCAATGTCTCCTCTTTCTATTCCACTTTGTCTTCGGATCTGAAACTCTAATTTCGAGGTTGTAAGTAGCCATTTAGTGAATATTACATCCTTGAAAATGAGGAGACAATTCCAATAACATTCTCCAAGCTTGTAACCTAATCTGCAATGATCCTTCATGCTCCAAGACACCTAGATCTGCAATCACACATGTAAAGAGGAGAAAAACTTGTTGATTGTTAGTGAATGGGTTTTCCTTGGTCAAACCCCGTTTAGGTAATTAAACAAAATGATGAAACAATGAAATGAATCCATGAAACATGAAACAAAGAATATGAATCATGGACAATATTACCTTGAATGATGTCTTGCAAATTTTCAACTCAACATGAAATAGCCATGAAGGATGTAGATCTTGATCTTGAAAATAGGTGTAGAACAATGCTTGATCTTGGCTCTTCAATTCTACATCACAACACTAGCTCAATAGCATTCTTGATGCTTTATATTAATGACATGATGATGGATCTTGAATTATTGCAATAATTGATGAAGAATTCTATTTTAAATTCTTTGGAAATGATCTTCCAAACTCTCCTACTAATCTTGTGAATTATTTAAATGCTTAAGTCTTGAGTGCTTGGTGTTAGCTCTCAAAAACGTAGGTTTGAACCATGAAAATTTTCCAAGCTTTCACAACGTTTTAGGGTAACAGAACAAGGTTTGAAATAATTAAACCTTCTACTCTCCAGGTGCTGCTAGACCTAGGTGGGTGTACCTATAACAAATGAAGCAGACTTGACTATTGATCTTCTCTTCATGCCATGATTTGTCCACGATGGCAGATTGGAATGGAAAAAATAAAATGAATTTGGTATATATTGTATACTAAAATGAAGACTAAACCCTAATATGCTCAATCAACAGATGTAAAAAGTATGAATGAAACTAAATGATGGAAATGGTGAGACCAGTGCCTTATATAGTATACAGAGTCAAATGAAGTCTTAAACAACTGACTTCTTTCTGGAGGTCATTCAAATTGTTTGGCATATTTTGTTTATAACTAGTATAAAAATGCAAGATTGTGATTATTAAGTTCTCCTTACTGATCTAAATGAAATTCCCTGATTACTGTGATTAATTAAAAGGATTTAATCCTTCCTTGAAAGAACCTATCAACCATTCACACAGATACGGCAAATACATACTGATAAACCAAACATAAACATGTTATGTTAATTTAGATAACCAAGCAACATCAATCTTAGAGACAACTTAAATAATTCTTTCAATAGGCACAACACAACAATTGACACCAGAATACGCCAGAAAATCAGATGATTTTCATTGATATCTCCATGGCTTCAAAACATACATCAGAGTCTCATCCCTATGAAACATGGTGTTCCACCATGTTTTCTATTCTCTATCCTATTCTACCTATCACCACACAATGTTTTTCCAAAATGGACATTTATACATTGAGAATACGAAAGGACGCATCCTTTCGGAAATAGAAAATACAAATTACAAAACAAAAGATAGAGAATAAATAGGCTCTATTTAGCCATAAGTGATTCTTAGCGAGGTGGTCCAAATAATCCTGGTGCTCATATGTGTCCACATCTCCAACAACATTCTGGATCGTGATTTCCATCTTGACCATTTCCTCATTTTGCTTGCTCACTTCTTCCAATGTTGTATCCTCTACAGAAGTTGTCTTCATGATTTCATTTAGCATTGACTCACATTCATTTTTCCACCTGGTGGCTTCTTTCAAATCCCCATTGTCATCAGAAAATGTGATCACAGTCTTCTTAGCAGCTTCTAACAACCCCTGTTCATCCCCCTGCAATTCATCATAGAAGTTTCAATGGTGATTAATAATATCATTTGTAGCTTCAAGTGCAGAACTGCTAGCCTCATCACTTTGAGCCAACTCATGAAACTTTTCCATGATTCATCCATCCATTCTTGTGTGCTCCTTCATTGCAGCAAGAGTATGAGAGTATTTTCCCCATAATTTATTCAACCAGGATGTCAAATGATCCTGCCTCTTCTTGACAATTACAGCAATTGCATCATGCTTTCCCTGAGAATAAGCACTTGATCCTACCCAATGGTCTTTCACCTGTGAGCTTTCTCCATGAGTGATCATTTTGGTTGTCCCCATTGAAACACCAACCAAGTCTTTGAGTTTATCATTTTCTCTCAACAATTTTTCATTATTTTCTTTATACATTTCTCTTTCTTTTATCAATAGTTGAATTTGTGCTTTATTCAACTTTGAAATATTTACCCCAATATCTGCAGTAGCTACAAGATCAGCTTCTCCAGCTTTTAGAGTCATGACATGGACAAATTCCTTCTCTGTATCAATTACCACTGATTTCCTGTGGGGTGGGTACAAAGCCCATATCATCAATGATCCCTCATCAGTATTATACTTGGATCCTGCATATACTTATGTCACCTTTTCCTTGTCAAGCTTATGTGTAGCATTACTGCCCTACAAGAAACTATCAAAGACCAATGTAGAGTTCAAATCAACGTCAGGAAATATCATGACACCAACACTCTCCAACATTTTCCTCCCCACTTCAGGAGTCATATTTGTCATTTCATCATCCACACATTTTCTCAATTGAGCCAACAATTGTTCCTCATTTCCTGAAGTAACATCATCAACATTCTCCCTTATTTCCTTCCCCTTCTTCTTGTACAAGAATGCCTTGAACTCTGGGGAATGTATAAACTCATCATCAGAGACAAATGATATGTATTCCATGTGCCTTGCATCAACATCACCACTTTCAATACTATGTTCCCTAACTGGGCAGACATACTGCTGAGTCCTCATCCTGGATACCTTTTCTGTTTTACCCTATGGCACACTAGCTCTTGGTGTTTCCTCATCTCCAGAAGAAAATAGCTCAATATCCTGTAGCCCCTGGTTATATCTTTCAACTACCATTTTCTCTTCATCTTCATTCAGATTCCTGATCATATCATCAAAATGATAGGGTACATGCTGATACCCCCCAAAGTTAATCCTTTCTTTGGCTGAATTGATATATCCTTCAGGGTCAAAATTTTTCTTGGTTGGTCCTCTTTTCATATTATAATGCAACAATCTATCAAGGATTGAATTATATCCCTCTTTAGCCAACACAGTGAAATCACTAAAACAAAAAGTACTAGGCATAAAAGCCTGCTTCCCAAAAGAACTGAAATGCATCACACCACAGTAATCCATCTGTCTGACAATTTCCAAATATGCAACCCTGTTTGGAACTGTCCTTGGCAGAATGAGAGGAGCATCTTCAAATCCATATACTCTGATTATTGTAGCTCCCTCCAAACAATACCAATCTCCCCAGTTATGATCAATTGTCCAATTGAAGTCTTTCAGCTGATGGAATCTTTTGATCTCATCAGTCAATGAATAGTTACAAGGATAATGATACATTTTATACAATGTCTTTACAAAATGCTCTTCAAAATTAATGAAACTAGAACCAGCAAACTTGATGTCCCAAATAGCAGTCCACAACTAAAGAGGCAATGCTTCACCCTCCTTACCAATTTGAGAAACTCTCATTTATGGAGGCCATACCCCTAACTCCTGTCTAAAATATAGCACTAAGTGCATCAACAATGAATAGTTTCTGAGATGAACAATAGAAGCTCCACCCTTTATAGCCATCAATCCTGAATCAAGCTCCTTAAAAATATATGAAGCATAATCAAATGGCCTGGAGTTATGATATTGGATATCTGCTGTGATAATCATTGGCACCATTGACATGAATTCTGGGCCATCCATTCCCAACACCTGACACACTAAAAAATATGTGTACTTCATATAAGGTTCAAAAAAATCTACATGATAGGGAGGCCCTTCACTATCCTCCAGAGGTTTTGGCTTGTTACCCTGTTTGACCCTATGAATTGGTAACCTCCAACCCTTGTAAATTGTATCCATTCTTGAAAATTCCTTCTGCAACTCCTCACAATTGATTTCTTCATCACAAAACCCTTCCAATTTGAAAACCTCACCTATTGCTTGTTTTGACACATGTATCTATGGTTTTCCAGAAGGATCACATATAGCTTTATGTTTTGGATCATAATGATCAGCAAGCAATTTTACCAATTCTGCATTTACAAATACATTAGGTCACACCAATTTCCCTACATTCAACTTCCATGGATTATAGACTGGCTCAAAACGGTTTCTCCTATGGTAGTGGAAATTGAAAAGCTCATACCCTCTTACAGTGGTCCAGACATCACCTATGAACTTGCATTTATCATCTAGCTTATCAGCTTCTGCCCTAAGCTATGCAGACCTTCTAGCTTTAGGCCCCGAGCTAGGTAGTTGATCAATAAGGTCTTGGTTCAACCTCCTTTCAGTGCCTTCATGCTCTGTATCAGTCTTTTATTTCTTTCCCTTCGACTGACTACTCTCACCAAGCTTTCTACCCTTACCCTTTCCAGAACTAGAAGATTCCATTTTCAAGCTTACAAAATCAAAATGTGAAAAACAAAGAAGCAATTACTTACAGTATTCTGCTCGAGCTCCTCAGACTGAAAAAATATCTCGGTTCTCTATTCAGCATGCTAATTCTTCTGTAATCAATTTGGTATTGAAGAATTGATTAAACCTTCACTATTATACCCCATCGTGCCATTAATGAAGCACGAATGAAGGCTCATTTGAAACTAGAACTGTCACATCAAATGTCCTATCGATGAGAAAATTTCAAATCTGGGGCGATGTCCCTTTTCAACGTTTATTTCACCATTCGCCAAGACATTTTGCAGTCATACCGACACCTGGAATCAACTTGATGACTACTACTTCTATTTTTCATGTTGCTGTGACAATTCCAAGTCAGGGAGATGTCTCATAGATATCTTTGCATCTTACTGATATGCACTCTTCAATGTATTCTCCAGTCGCTATGACAAGATCACCCTTTCACCGATGAAAATAATCCTACCAATGAAAGAAATTCCATCAGCAAGACTCTGAGAACTCAAAAAGACTCATACCAACACCAAATGTCTCACCGAATCCATTCCTCTAGATTACTCCATTCAGCAAGACTCACCCCGAAGTATTCTATCGGTATATCTTTTAAACCTTGATGAAGCTCATACCAAAAACTTCTTCTCTTGGCGATGCCAATCTCTATCGGCATAACCTTTGAATTGGCAAGACTCTATAACTTCTCACTGATAGCTTTTGAATACCCTTGAACTTGGTTCGGCCAATCAATAGCCACTTCGCTAAGACCTTCCCCGATGCACATAAGTCTTACCGAGACATTTGTTTGTAAGTCATTCGGTAAGACAAAATGATTTCGTTATGAGTTCATGCCGATACCAATCAGTCTGGCTGAAACAACCCCTTTGTGCATTAGTCGGTATGACATATTGTATTCGCCCTGACATTACATCAATGCCCCAACATATGTCGATATATATTTTTTATATATGCCTGTCAGCAAGAAAAAATACTTCGCCAAGACATTCTCCCGAATACCTTTAGCTTGACCGATATACTTCCACATGCATCGGTCGGCGAAACACAATGTATTCGCTATGACATCACTCTGACAATGATTCCCTTTGCTGAAATGACTCCTTTTGTCGCTAAAACAAGAAAATTGTCCTGTCGATAGTCTGCAACAAACATACATTAGTGAAAAATTAGGTCGAGGAGACTTTTACTATGTCTTGCCGATTCGGGTCTTTTAATGAAAAATGAAGGACTTCATGGATTCAAAGGATTTTATGAAAAAAATTAAGCAAGACAATACAAAGAGGGACTTTTATGTTTATGATGAGGACTCAATGCTAGAAACAAGTAGATGCAATAGACTGTAAAAATTTAAAAAATTTACAGTTCTAACAGTAGCTTCGTCTGGGGATGAATGATAATAAGATCATTGCAAGGATTTATATTTCTAGGTGAGCAGACCAAACTCAAAGTGATGGAACATGTGAGCAGAATGGAACATATGGCAATGCCAATGAATGAGACCCTATACTACTGTACATGGAAGAATTTATTTCAAAAGAAGGAAAAATCAGGATTGTCCATGTACTTGCAAATCCTGTTCCTTTTACTTCCTAAACTACTGTGCATGGAAAAGAATTTTAAAAAGGATCATCAAGAGTTGTCCATGCACTAGCAACCCTTAATCTTCTATGTTACTTCAAGAGAAAAAATCTTTCAGAAATTGCCCATGTACAGGCAATTCCTTATCCTCACTAGCCATATTCTGCAGATAGTATGAGTATTTGCCTTTCTTTCCAATCACCACAAAAGTCCCTAGCCATAAGGCTTCAAACTTCCCATTTTTTCCCTTTTCCTTGCACCTTGCATTCCACATCAGTACCAGATCACTTTCTCCAAATTTCCTATCCTTTGCTTTTTTGTCAAATAAATATTTCATCTGCATCTGCAACTTTATATTTTGATTTTGAGCCACTCTCCTTGTTTCATCTAGTTCAGCTAGCTGCTCCATTCTTTCCTCCATGGGTTCAGGAATATCCAAATCTTCTTGAAGAACAAACTTGTAAACTAGTAACAAGTTCTGCAAAGTCATCCTGGCTTGTGCTCCATACACTAACTCAAATGGGGACTTCCCAATTTCCTTCTTCACTATAATTCTTTCAACCCATACAGCCAGTCTTAATTTTGAATCCCAAGCCTTCTTGTTCTGACCTAACATCCTTCTTATAATCTTTAAAAGACTCTTATTGCTAGATTCTGCTTGTCCATTAGCCTGTGGATGATAAGGGGTTGCATAAGAAATGGTAATACCATATGAGCTACAGAAGCCTCTAAATTCATCTGATCTAAAACACATCCCATTATCATTGATCAACCTCAATGGTGTACCAAATCTGGTAATGATATTATCCATCAAGAACTGTGTCACCACCTTACTTGTAGCTTGTTTAGTTGGAATGGCCTCTACCCACTTGGTAAAATAATCAGTGGCCACCAATATCCACCTATGTCCACCAGTTGATTTTTCTTGTATTTCTCTGATGAAATCAATTCCCCATTGATGAAAAGGGGTATCAGCCTGCAAAGGTTGTAATGGCAAAGCTCCCTGATATTTTAGTTTTCCAGAGAACTTCTGGCAAGCTTCACATTTTCTCACATATGCAAAAGAGTCATTAAAAATCTTAGGCCAATAATAGCCTGCCCTGAGAATTTTATGAGCAGTTGTTTTTGTTGAGTAATGTCCTCCACAAACCCCTTCATGCATTTCACTCAAAACATGTTTAGCTTGAAATTCATCCAGACACAACAATAATACACCATCCCTATTTTTCCAAAATAAATCACCATCCATAAAAACATATTTAGATGCCTGCAACTTCAGTGTTCTTTTTTGGTTATCATTCAATCCCTCTGGACACTTCATATGTTTAAGATAATGCATGATATCCATATACCATTGAGTATGCTCAATGCTTGCAATTACATCTTCTTCTACTCAATGGTATATGGATATCATGCATTATCTGTAAAAGCTTTCACCAGTGCAAATGCTTGCTTCTCCATTATATCATACTTTAATTCAGATCCCTGTAATGACTTATTAAAAAAAGATACAGGTTGTTCATGACCATCTTCGTTCTTCTGTAGCATGACAGCTGCAACAGTATGCATTGAGGCAAATGAAAAAATCTGGAATGGTTTTGAAAAGTCAGGCGACTTAAGAATAGGAGCCTCCTTGATGGCTCATTTTATAGATACAAAAGCTTCCAAAGCTTCTACAATCCATTCTATCTTTTGTCCTTTCTTTAACATTTTTGATATTGGTTTGATAATCTCAGCAAAGTTAGAAACAAACCTTCTAACAAAGTTAATCTATCCAAAAAATGACTGTATCACCTTAACAATTTTAGGGACAGGGATTTTATCAATAGCCTCCACCTTTTCAGGGTCTATCCTAATCCCTTCCTTTGAAACGATATGCCCCAAAAGCTTACCCTCTATGACAACAAAATTATACTTCTTTGGGTTTAAGCTAATACCATACTCAAGGGCTTTTATAAATACATTTTCCAAATGATGAACATGATCCTCAGCCTTCTTGGAGTAAGCAGTGAGATCATCCTGATACACCACCATGAGAATATTGATCAAATCAACAAACGACACATCCATGGCTCTTTGAAAAGTCACCCCTGCATTAGTGAGACCAAATGGCATTCTCAGATAAACATATGTTCCCCAAGGAGTTGTGAATGCAGTTTTGTATTGCTCAGACTCCTTAACTTTAACCTGATTATACCTTGAAAATCCATCCATCATGGACAACAATTCATAGCCTGTCACCTTATGCAATATGGCCTCCATATTAGGCAAAGGATAATTATCTTTGAGGGACGCTATGTTTAGATTTCTAAAATCTACACATAATCTGATATCTCCATTTTTCTTTCTGACAGGGACCAGATTTGACACCCATGTTGAATGTCTGATTGGCTTAATGATTCCACCATCTCTGAGCTTTGCCAATTCCTCCTGCATTTTAGGTTCTAGAGTTGGATTTATAGGCCTTTTCTTTTGTTTGAATGGTTTAGCATCTGGCTTCAATGGTATTTCATGTTGAAACAAGTCTTCTCTATATTCTTTCAGATCTTCATAAGACCAAGCAAATACATGTTTATACTTTCTCAACAATTCAATCAGCATTCTTCTAATTGTAGGACTTATTTTTTTACCTATGTACACCCTTTTTGGTGCCATCTCACTTCCTAAATTAATTTCTTCAATGTCATCCCTTCCAACTAGTGTTTGCTTCATTAAAGGCCGATCATTTCCATCATATACCCTCTAAAGTGCCACTAACCCTTTAGGAAGTTTATTGATTTTAAGCTGCAAAATATCTTTCCCAAATACTGTCTCTTTTCCATCAACTTCTTCAACAAAGGCATTGAAGTTGATCTCTTGAGCTTCATACTAGTCTATACAGTGAAGGAATTTTAAAAAAAAGTGTCATCATTAAAAAATTTCCAGCTATATACATTATCAGGCATAGCAGGCCTTGTCTTAAATTCAATTTGTGACACTCCAACCAACATAACATCATCTCTCTTCAATGCTACATTAGCTAGAAAATCTGCCATTATATTCTTCGATCTATCTACCCACTCAATCGAGAAGGCATCAAGCAACTCTATTGTATCCCATACAACATTTCTATATTGCTTTATTCTTTTGTTTTTTGCTGCATACTTTGATTTAATTTGCAAGACAACTAACTCTGAATCTCCTAGAACAGCCACCAACTTTATTTTATGCTTCACCGCTATATTCAATCCAGTTAACAGGGCTTCATACTCTGCCACATTATTTGTGCATTCAAAGGTTAACAGGAATGAATATTTAAATGTAATACCTTTAGGTGAAACAAATACTATCCTAGCTCCATTTCCTTCTTGGCTGCAGGCTCCATCAAAATACATCTTTTACACACCATTGTGGTTTTGTGCAGCATGCTTCTCCATAGGATCACTATTAATCAATTATGGTTGTGCAGGTTCTATTTTGAAACTCCCAAAATCCACATCACAAAAGTAATTGATTTGGTCTTGTGGCACACAATCAATGAGTTGATTCATCCTCGGCTCCCTGTACAATTTCACTTCTTGGCCATTTATAGGAATGGTTGCATAAGATAGATCGAACTGGACATTTCCACCAATAGTCATCATCTATTGCCTTGATAAAAGCATACCGAATTGAGGAGGGGTGTCTATCACTGTTATATCAATATTGTAAGCTACTTGAGGGTAAGCAGCTAACTTGACTTCTACATCTTTCATTATACCAACCACAGGAACAGGTTGGTTATCCATTGCATAACATTTTCCTTCATATGTATCCACCCACATGCCTAGTTGTTTCATTACTCCTACTGGCATAATATTCATGGCAGCACCAGAATCTATCATGCAATTCCTCAATAATTTTTTATTTATGAGTAATGTGATAAAGAAAGGATCAACCTGTGGTGGACTTGTCAATACATTACTCAAGCATATTTCTGGGATGTTTACTTTATTCTGCTTATTTTTAGCAACCATTTTATTTTTAGTACTTACATGTTTTTCACTTTCATTTGTTATCAATTGCACTGCACTATCCCTGTACTCCTTAATTTTCATCATTTCTAGAAGTGGGATAGACATCTTTACCTGAGACAAGGCTTGAGTGAAGTCAAAAGAAGAACCTTCTGCCTTAATCACTTTCTTTTGTTCTGATGTTTCTCCTTTGTTCACTTCTTTTTCTCCTCTACCTGACTGATCAGTTTTTTGAATTTCTCTATGTAGTTCTTTTACTGCATCCTTTTGAACAGGATTATGTTTGTTTTCTTCACGTTGTTTGTTTTCAATTTTCTTTGAAACTCCTTGTACAACTTTCTGATCTTTCATAAAGATACCCCTAGGGACACCTTCCTTCTCATTTACTGTCCTGTTCCTCAACCAATATTTATTCTTTGCTTCTTCTACTACAGCAATAGTTAATCTTTCCATCTCCTCTTCAGTGAGTCTCCTCACATTACTATGAGCAGGCACCTCAATAGATTGTGATTCTACATAATCATCCTCAGAGTCAGAAAAAATATGCTACTCAGCCATATGGACATTGTACCTTTGTTCTGCAACATCATACTCATAACCTCCCTCCTCCGAAGATGAGTACCTCTCCTTAACATGGTGAGAAGCATTTGAAGTTAAGTAGATCGTGTGATCTTCTCCATAATCTCCCATTAACACTCCTTCTTGCATTCTCTGAGCTACTACATAATAATTAGGGGAGTGTGGTTTATCACAAACTTCACAAAAATAATTACTATTCACCATATATGTTCCCTTCTTTAATGGATCAGGAGTTTCTTTGCTTCCGGGCCTATCTATTACAGGTTTTCCATCCTTCCAGTTTGTGTTATAGGGCATGTCATGCAACCTCGGCCTTGGCCTTTCATTTCTATATGTGTTCTCCTGCTTATATTGATAATTATTGTTTTGTTGAGGAGCTCTAGGGTTGTCTCTCTTATTCATTATCCCAGTATCCTTTCTATTATTCTCCATTGTTAATGCTATCTTTTGTGCTTCAGCTAAGTCCCTCGGGAACTTGTTTCTCAGCTCATACCCTATTTTAGGGTCGAATGCATTTAGGTAAACACTTAATGCTATATAGTCTAGTAACTTTGATCTGGGAGGTATTCTATTTTGCAGTTTATTGAATCTTCTATTAAAATCAAAGATTGAATCATTCTGACCTTTCTGAATTCATATTAGTTCATGGAGAGCAGCGTCTGGTGCACTCAAATTCCCAAATTGTTCAAGGAATTGATCCTGAAATATTGGAGAGAATAAATAGAAGCTGTTGCAAGGCTATTGAACCAATCCCTAGCTTCCTCAATAAGGGACATCATGAATAATCTCATATGAAAATCTTCATAAGGTACATCCAAATCCTGAATGAAGGCATTGAAATTCCTTAAATGATCCTCGGCTGTGATTGCATTACTTCCTGTAAACTTGGGTACTAAACCTCTCCAACTGCTATCCATGGGATAAGGGTATAATTGAAACCCTACTAGATCAAATTGTCTAATCATGGTTGTATATTGATAAGGAGGAGGATTAGGTGGGTGCTGATATTGGTACATAGGATTATTGTACTACATATTTTGTTGTGGCACATGACGCTGACCAGGAGGTGGATAATTATTTGCATGTTGTGTGGGAATATAAGGTGGGTGATTTGGCTATCTATATTGATTCCCAATTTGATGATGAGGAATCCTTGGTGGTTCAGAATACCCAGCACCATGATTACCCTATTTATGGGGTGGTACATATTTTGGGGGAAAACTAGATGTGTGAGGAATGTTCTTAGCTTTCTGCAGTTTGAATTCTCTCATTGCTTGAATCATTTGGGCTTTTCCCTACTCTTCCCTTTTCTTTCTCTGAGATTCATATCATGCTTTGACTTCCTCATAACTTAAAGATTCATAATCTTCTTGCTGAATTTCCTGATTAGCAGGTCCATTCTGATTACCTTCCATTTTTTGGTCATATTCATATTGAATTCTGAGTCGTTCAGCTTCGAGTCTAGCCTCAAACTCGGCCTGTTTTCTAGCTTCAAATTCAACATGTTTTTGAGGGTTGTAAAAAGGATTTTTTTGATCCTCCGGGGTACAAGGCTCTTCTGTTGAACTATCTTTCCATGTGTCAAAACAATTCTCACCATAAGGTATTGATGATTTGTCTTTGTTTGTGAAGCACATGTCCTCAATTTTCCCCTTACCTTTGTCAGCCTTATCGTCTTTATGTCTCCACCTACTATTACCAAGAGGAGCTCCAGAATGACCTCCCCTAAATTGAGATCTTCTTCCATTCATATTGCAATGTTTAATCAGAGTCGCCACTCACTTTCTTGGAAGTGAGAAAAAGATTGTTTCTTGGTATTCCCAGCGGAGTCTGTATATAGGACTTCTGACTCTATGATTAAGGCGCAAATTCTTTGTTATCCCCAGTAGAGTCACCAATTTGTTAACTCTCAAAAACATAGGTTTGAACCATGAAAGGTTGCCAAGCTTTCACAACGTTTTAGGGTAACATAACAAGGTTTGAAACAATTAAACCTTCTACTCTCCAGGTGCTGCTAGACCTAGGCGGGTGTACCTATAACAAATGAAGCAGACTTGACTATTGATCTTCTCTTCATGCCATGATTTGTCCATGATGGCATATTGAAATGGACAAAATAAAACAAATTTGGTATATATTGTATACTAAAATGAAGACTAAACCCTAAGATACTCAATCAACACATGTAAAAAAGTATCAATGAAACAAAATTATGGAAATGGCGAGACCAATGCTTTATATAGTATGAAGTCCATTGATGTAAACTAGCCTGACTGCAAGTCCATTCAAATTGACATTTTGTTTTATAGCATGCAGCTTATACAAGATTGTGATTATTAAGTTCTTCTTCTTGATCTAAATGATTCCTTGATTCACTGTGATTAATCAAAAAGATTTAATCCTTCCTTGAAAGAACCTATCAAGCCAAATCACATAGATATAGAAATATATGTACTAATAAACTAGACATAAACATGTTGTAGTAATTTAGTAACTGTATCCAATCTTAGAGAGACAACTTAAATACATTGTACCCAAGAGTTGGCACAATGCAATAATTGACACCATAATGCAGCTAGCCGTCGGATGATTTTCATTGATATCTCCATGGCTTCAAAACATACATCAGAGTCTCAGCCTTGTGAAACATGGTGTTCCACCGTATTTTCTATTCTCTATCCTATTCTACCTATATCTGCATATTGTTTTCAAAATGGACATTTATACATTGAGAATACGAAAGGACGCATCCTTTCGGAAATAGAAAATACAAATTACAAAACAAAAGATAGAGAATAATTAGGCTCTATTTAGCCATAAGTGAGTCTTATTGAGGTGGTTCAAATAATCTCGGTGCTCATATGTGTTTGCATCTCCAACAACATTCTGGATCGTGATTTCCATCTAGACCATTTCCTCATTTTGCTTGCTCACTTCTTCCAGTGTTGTATCCTCTGCAGAAGTTGTCTTCATGATTTCATTAAGCATTGAATCACATTCAATTTTCCACCTGGTGGCTTCTTTCAATTCACCTTTATCATCAGAGAATGTAATCACAGTTTTCTCGGTAGCTGCAATTAACCCCTGTTCATCCCCTTGCAATTCATCATAGAAATTTTGATGGCGATTGATTATATGATTGGCAGCTTCAAGTGCAGAACTGCTAGCCTCATCACTTGAGCCAAATCATGAAACTTCT
>VDFB02025375.1:0-22580 GCA_007258455.2 Sequoia sempervirens
TATTTCAATGCATTTAATTTGCACTCATGGATTGCGTACCTCTACTTGCCAGTTTTATAAACTATGCCTTTCCTTAAATTTATTTAATCAATCTATGCGATCGCATTTCACTAATTTTCTATAACAATAATGATTTATAAAGCTATTCTGATAAATAGAAACAGATAAATGCTAATTTTCCAATATAAAAAAATCAAAAGTTGTATGTTGACATACAATCATGCATATTGTCCATACATGCATATATGCATATATGCCTTCATCCATATTTCCATGTCTATATGAATACATCCTTCCATGTAACATATGAATTTGTAGCTATATGCAAATATGCATGGATCCATGTATACATGTATTCATTTCTCCATCTGTCCATGTTATTCTATTTTCTGTGTATACATGTGTCTGTCAATGCATCCATGCATATATCTGTGAATAGCTCTACGTATTTCTCTGTCCATGCATTTATTGTTTTCTAACGCATCAGCATTTGCATTTTTTTGGTTTCATGACCTTCCATATTAATTGTTTTCATTTTGTGTTTTTTTACAAGTTTTTGGTAATGTTGATCTGTCTTGATGTATCTGTTTGCATTTCTACTATAGACGGTCTAATGATTCCAATGGTTACATATAAGATGTTGGCTGCTCTAAAACAAAATGTACATATATTTACATATTTAAAATCTACATTAGCTTAGGTGATTTCTAAGACATAAGTAGGGTGTTCCTAGGAGCTTGCAGTTAGTTTATTATCATCATATTTTGAATTGTGTTCTTCTTGGAGACTTTTAGAGCTTGTCTCTTGAAAGTGACTTACTATTATCAAGTATTTGTAGTATTTTTCTTACTGTATTGTTTTATTGTGCAATTTGATTCATTACAAGTGGTATTACAGAATAATATTGGCACTATGAAGACAAGAAAAAATCATATATGTTATTTTAGAGTTCATTTTAGGAAGTATATACCTCTCTAATTTGTTAAATATTTTATCGGTTTTCAAATATTTTTCAAGGTCATATTCAAGTTATTGCAATATAAATTCTAAGGTAATATCCTTAAATATCATTATATTTTTATATCTATTCTTCTCTTGTCGCATTTCGAGGAACCTCAAGGATCTCGGCACCTTGTTCAGTACGAAGGAGAGTGAGAAATGGGACATGAGTCTTTTTCCTGTGTTTGTATTGAGACACTCAGCCCTATGATGATTTTAAAAAGCATAACCAATAACAAACTAGACATTCTTCCACCCTTTATTGGAAGAAATGATCACTTCATACCCTATTCATTCCATTCATTTCCATTTGTACCCTTCCACGTCCTTTCTTCTCAAATCAAATACATTTCAAAATCCATTTATATGCTTGCCTTGCATCACACCAATCTGTTGCATTCCCTTTTTCATTCAATCCAGCTCCCTCATTCAAATTTTTATTTCTCGCATTTAATTTTAAGCATGTAGCTCAAAAATGATAAATTCCTACCATTTACATTCCATTCATTCTCATTTCCAGGGTCGCATATCCTTGCCTCCCATATCAAATACTTTTCATAACGCATTCATATACCTTACTTGCATCTCATCAGTCTCTCAATTCCCTCTCTTTGTTGCACTTACATAGCTCATTCTTCTTTATTACCCTTATATAGCTTTAACTATCTATAGCTCAAATATACCTTCATCCATCACAACAAAATTCACACCATACCAAACAGAGGAAAAAATGAAGAAAATATCAAGGTTATGCAATTAAACACTGAGGGCTTTCAAAATAACTATCATAACATCCAGTTGTATTCAAGAGTTCTTTTCAAAATGTTTTTTCTAAATCCTGATTATTACAGATACCTAAGAGCACGTATCATAGTTTCTTGGAGACTAAAATGTATCATCAGATTTAACAAATATTTCCATGTATACATGCATTCAAATGCATCGTTAGATATCCTTTATACACTTGTTCAAAAAACAATAATGTATTATTCTTTTGTTTCGGTCATAAATGTTTTTTGTATATCTTTCAAATGCAAATTGTTTATGACATTTCCAACTTTATGCACGCAGGAATATATAGATTCTTGTTTACATACCAAATTACATGGGCTCATGTACATGTCGTTGCATGCATAAATGTTTGCATTGATCCATATATTTATGCATTCCTTCGATATATGCATTGTTAATAAATAATTAATCTTTCCTGTTTTCTTTCATTTAATACTACAAATGTAAATTGTTTCTGACATTTCTAACTTTATGCACGTAGGCATATATAGATTCTTGTTTACATACCAAATTCCATGGACTCATGTACACATCCATGCATGTATACATGTTTACATGGATCCATATTTTTATGCTTCCCTTCGATATATGCATTGCTAATAAGTGGTTTCTTTCTCCTATTTTCTTTCATTTAATACTGCAAATGCAAGTTGAGTCTCATCGTGCTTTCAGACTCGTTCGAATGTCGGGGATGCTTTCCACTCTTGTGTGCATTATGTGCACATCGATACATGTATACATGCATACATGTATACATAGATGCCTCAAGCATTGTTACAAATGTTTCTCTCTCATTAAATTCCAATGCAAAGTGCTATAAACATGTGAATTATTTAAGTGTTGCTACATTTTATCTTACGTAATAAGGTTCTTTATATCTTTGCAAATTATTTTTTGTTTAATATATATACACAAAAATATCTATTCGTATTACATAAACAAGATTAAAATCTTATTTATAATAAAATCAATAGCTTTCTAGTGATTCATCTAAGAATTTATTGTAATATAATTACATTGTTCTATACACAAAAATATGTTTTCGTATTACATAAGCAAAATTAAAATCTTATTTCTAATACAATCAATAGCTTTATATAGAACTAACTTTCATATTACATTAAAAAAAAGATTAATTGATCTTAGAACACTTTACAAATAGACCTTACACTAGCACACTAAACATAATTTTATTTACAAATAGACATACAAGCAAAAAAAAGAGGTGTGGTAAACTTTGTTTGCACATGCATATAGATATGTGTCTATATGCAATAATGCGGGGACATGTAAAGAATGCAATATTTTTTAGTGTCTGCTCACATGTTTTTGTAAATTGTTGCAAATGATATTTGATGCTTAAGAAATATTCCTACATCAAAACTTTGTTCGAATTAAAATGACTAATGAATTTATGGGCCGAAAGGTTTATTAAAAAAAAAAATTAAAAATTGTGCATTGTTCATAAGTAGTTTATTTCTCCTGTTTTCTTTCATTTAATTCTGCAAATGCAAGTTGAGTCTCCTCATGCTTTGAGACCTGTTCAGATGCCGAAGATGCTTTTCACTCTTCTATGCATTTTGTGCACATGGATACATGTATACATGCATGCATGTATACACAGATGACACAAGCATTGTTACAAACATTTAAGATTGCTTGCATTTAATAATTTAAACATAACAAGAATACATTTTTGCTTCCTAAATAAGATCATAAAGGATGTTTCTTGTTGCAAATGTATACAGACTCATAAAAATACAAGTATTCATTGGTATATCTATAAAAAAGTCCACGTATACATGGTACCCAAAAATACAATTTTGCATGCATCCATCGACACATGTCAACTGTTCAAATCTCTTTATGGACCACGTTTCCCATGGACCCTAAACATTCCACGCATTAATGCATCATTGCAAATTATTTCAAACTTTCCTACCTAAATTTAATACATTTATATTCCTATGTCCTATCTAATTACTTTTTCTCACTCATAGCTAGATTCTTTTTACCTCTCACAGAGAACTCGGACGCTATTACTTGTTTATAATGGGCTTTTTAGAAATAATTATAAACCATTTTCTACTTAAACCTCATTCTAGCCATTTAAATATAAATAATTCTTCATTTAATTATTGATTTAGACTAATGTATATTTTAAAATTATTGCTCTTAATAATTTATATGATTTATCTTTTGAGGAGTATTTTAATTATTGTCATGAGTTTTATATATGAATTACAATCATATTATCATTAGTTTTGTACTAATCAAATCATTTTTAATTTTTTTTTTAAAATTGGGTGTTATATTGTTTGAAAGATTAGCATGCTATTATTTATGATCACACAATTTCTAATATTACATTATATTGGTTTAATGTTCTATAGATACTGTAAGAAACAAAAAAAGAAGGGGTGACATTTATCATACTTGAAATATGCTTAGAACTATTGATTATTATTTTTTGGGATGAGTAATAAGTTCAATTATTATTATTATAGATAGCCTTGAAAAATGGTGAACTTGGAAGAGGAGTAAGGTTTGTTACATTCTCTTGGAAATATATTATTGCATAAAAATTGTGCTTGAGATAACTATGTCTCGTAATTAGAGCTAATTTAAATAGTGAGTATTGAGGATGTGTTAAGGATTAGTTGTGTGTAGCATTTCTCGAATCTTCGGTCATTAGGTAGCAAGGTCTAGTGGAATTTGTTTAAAAAAAAGAAAGGGAGTGGAAATTGTGTTTGTTTACAATAAATTAGGCCCTTGGAATTCATGGGCATGCCATGTGGATCCATTTTGCAATCAAGTGTGGGTTAGTTATAAGAATGGGTGATGGTTTGTATACTTCTTATTATATCAATTAGTAATTTTATCATATAGTGAAATGAACCGCCATATTTATAACTTTTATGGCCCATTATTTGTTCTTGTCAAGTGTAGTCAAACCTAATGTGAATTGAACCTCCAGGGTGTACCCTCATGTTGGCAAAGCTTGTATTGGTAAAGCTCAAGTTGTCGAACTACGGTTCCTCTATGAATTATATATGAGGCAAGGCCGTTAGAGACGAGCCCCCGAGGAATTAGGTCTAGCCCCTAGGCTTGTTCTCTTGTTATTACTTGATGTTACTATTGTTATATATTTTATTTGGATAACTTGGGACTTGAACAAAGTCTATGACTATCGATGAGTTAACATAACAAATCAAGTCTGTCTGGGTGATGTGAACTCCCCATCTCCCTTCAAGCCCCGACCAAGATGGTCTAAGCAATTTAGTTACCTATCTAAAAGAATTATAGTTTATGTCTGGTCGAAAGTTGTTTTCCTTCTTATAGTTCTTGCGTTGGTAGCAAACCTTGAGAGTTTTGCAAGCATAAGTGAATGAAATTTGAAATTTGTGTTTTTTTCTTAACTATATTTTGGTGTAAAGTTTTGGGCATTACATGTTGATAAAATATTAAAAGTTTTTCTTCCATGATGAAGAATTTGACACTATGAAGAAATATATATCTACACTTCATGAAAATGTGAGGTAAACTATAAAATTTCATGTTCTTCAAAATATTTATTAAATTCAAATTATTATAACATACTGAATTTCAATGGGAAATTAGTATTCATTTTTTAGATGAATTATCATTGGCTCTTTGCATCTATGAATTTCAGATTGTTTGCATCTATGATCCAAAGGAATGAATTCTTTCTTTTGATGGATTTTTTTGTTGTATGTGTTCTCTTCCTCTGAGTCTCTATGGGCACCCTAGAGTTTATTGTCAACAATTTTCTGGTAGGATCTTCTCCCAACTACTTGGTTGCATGGTTTTGCTAATGAGTCTTTCATATGGTTGATCCTATTTTTATCTATAAAAGCTAAGATTCAAATTTGTATTCCAAGAACAACTTAAATTTTTATTTGTTATCAATGATTTTTCTATATTATGTTTTGTAGATCAAATCTATAGTCATTATGGTAAAAGGTGTTTATTCTGTGTTGGAGTTTATTGCAACTCTGGCCTTTGTATGATTCATTCCTGTCACTCTTGTTCCTACACTTTTTTTAACATATTATATTCAACTTTGATTAATATTGAAAAATAAATTGTCATATTGTAAGTACAAAATACATATGTTTTCTTAATTCTACAAGTTATAAATTGTGCTAATAAATGTAATTATAAAAGAAGTATCTCATTGTCAATATGTTGGGAAATCTACCAACCATGAACTATTGGTCTTGATTTAACAACTCGCCAGCATGTAGACCCTTTGGACATTCAATTCATTCAAGGTGTGATATTTGAGAGTGTGTACCAACTTTTTCTCAGATTATTCTGCCTTGTTTCAAAATTCTCTCTTATATTCATTGTACAGACTTATCTATCAATAGGTAAATTGCAAGATGATTTTACTTCCTTTTTTATGTTCGCCCACCTAAAAGTATTTTGATATTTCTAACAATAACTTAAATGGAAGCATACCTTCCTGCCTTGGCAATCTTTCTCTTTTAACCGAGCTACACCTTCATAGAAACCAAATTAGTTGAAGCATACCAACTTCTCTATGTAATCTTTCCTTTTTAAATAAGCTTGATCTTAATAACAACCAATTTAGTGGTCGGGTAATCTTTCTTCTGTAACATTTCATTTCTTTCCCTTATGAAGAATTGAGGGAAGCATACCAACTTCTCTGGATAATATTTCTTCTTTGGATAATTTTAAGGACAATTGAGTGGAAGCATATCGACTTCTTTGATTAATCTTTGTTCTTTAGCTATCCTTGATCTTGGGAACAACTAACTAGAAGCATACCTTCTTGTCTTGGAAATATCTCTTTACTTAGAGGACTTAGATACTACAAATAAAAAACTAACGATAACCACCCCCCCTTCATTTGGCACTTATCTTTCCTCCCTTAGGCAATTATTTAGTCTTGGAAAGCATTTCAATGAAACCATCTCTTCTTTATCTCTTCCAACTTATTTAAGTTCTCTATACCTACCATTAAACCATTACCAATTGATTTTAAAAGCTTTCTTTCACAATCTTATAAACCTAAATTTGTTACATATTTATCCAATTGTATGCTAAATATTAGCAAAACATAAATTCCATATTTTCAATTTATTGAGTCACATTTAATTGAGACTAAAATTCCACCTTGCATATCAGTAAAGTTCTCACTAAAAATTATAATTAGTTAACAATGTTCTTGATGGAGAAATTCCCTCTTAGCTATGGGAAACTAGTCCTCTACTGCAATTTCTAAATCTTTCTATAAATAATCTAAAATAAAGCTTATCTTCAAATAATTCAAAATGGATGCAAATAGGTGTCCAAAATGTGTTTAGAAATGTATTGAATGGGAACATTACATCAATGTGGTCTCCTAGTACATTAAAATATTTTTGCTCTTGATACAAATTTGTTTAGTGGCCCAATGTTCCTCCAACCTTGGGTAGATCATTTGACCTCTTTCTATTAGATCTTGTAAACCATAAGTTAACATACTAATCCCTATGAGATTGTACAAATGATCTTACCTCTATGTCCTAAATATGGGAAATAATCACTTGGATGAAAGATTACCACATAATTTTAGTGAGATACAATAATAACTTGAATGGATCACTCCCTCTCTCACTATCAATTTGTTCAAAGATTTAAGTTCTTAATATTAGAAATAGTTTATGACGTGAAATAACAACATTATTTACCTATCTTTTAGAGCTAATACTATTGGTAATGAAGGGGTATGTGTAGGATCATCATGGAAAAAACAGGCTCTTAAGTAGTGAAAAATTCAAAAACACTAGAGTTAGGCAACTTGACGTAAAAATTTGAATAAGTTATCTATATTATTTCAAAAATATGTAATAATAGAATTTGTAGAAAATTGAATGTAGTTTCCAAAATACTAGGTTTATTTAAAAAAAAGAAAAATCTATTTGGTAAAAATTTAAAATTTCAATCTGATGAGTATACCAAATTTTGGGAAGAAAAATAAAAGTAGGTGTTTGTCGATACCTAACCACAATAAAATGTGTATTTTGTAATATTTTGGTAGATGACTTTCATGTCAGGATCAATTCATATTTTTTGTAATTTTTCCAGAGTAAATAATTAATTATGAATTCTTTGTACAACTTAAAAAATATAAAATTAGTATGTCACGACCATATAACTGGCAGGAATTGAAAACTTCATGAAAATTCATTTTCTTTTTTTTTTAATCCTATAGTATGTGAAGCATAAAATGTGATGCATGTTTCAGATTCAAAAAATGTGATACCATTTGAAAGCTATAGATGTTTTTGAATCAACCTATCAATCAAGACTTTAGTACTAATTCAAATAGAAAATGAATAATACTTATTTATTAAATTCAAAGTAAACAATAATTTATATTGGTGGAAAGTTGAGAATCTCCTTTAAAAACTCTTTTTGTTTCATTAATTTTAGGTAAAAAAAAGTCATTAGCCGCATACCCTACACATACCCATCATATCGCCACTTTTTGATCCATCATGACCTTGCACATACCCGAAGGAGAATAATTTTATAGGTAGAATTCCTCTAGAGATAGGCCAATTAATGAACTTCTAGCTCTTTCTCCTTTCTTCCAATCATTTCTTAGGTTCAATTCCACACATGATTACATCATTACAAGCAATGACAATAGAAAACCAAGATGGTTTTGTATTTTCCACTCGACAATATCCTTATGGAGATGGATTAACTTATCAAGATGAACTGAACATGTATTTAAAAGGCATAGTTCAACACTATTCATATATTCTTAAATACACTCTCATATCCATAGATCTCTCCAACAATCTTTTGGTGGAAAAATTTACTTCTAATTTTGAGGATTGAGGCTTCTAAATATTTCAATGAAAATTTTGAATAGGATGATTCCAAATATCTTTGGACAAATGAGTCAACTAGAGTCATTAGACCTTTCAAGAAATTATTTTTCAAGACAAGTCTCCACAAATTTTGAATCTCTAAGCTATTTTGGTTCATTGAATTTATTAAACAAAAATCTTCTCGGAAATATACTGCAAGGATAACATATAATTGGGACATTTGGAGAATCCTCTTATTGAAGGAATCAAAATTTATGGGGATGCCCCCTACCCAAAAAAATTTCTTGGCCATATTTTCTCCTCATCATCATTCAATTTTACTTAATAAAGAAAGGAAAATAACTCAATATCCTTGGTCTAAGCTAGCTATGGGATTGCCATGTGGAGCATATTTTGGAGGGGTAATGCCACTCATCCTAATAAGAGTGATTTGGAGAAGGATATACTTCAACAAAGTTGATATAATCCTATAATTTTATTTCCAAGGATGAAGAATTTGACAATATGAAGGGACATGTAATGCCCGTTGTGCAAACCCTAGAGAACAAACATTGCAACCAATTTTTTTTTTTTTAAATAATACAAAGTAAACATGCAATTAAACATTAAAACATATTCACATTGCACATTAACATCATAACGTTAAATCCTCTGGGGCACGAGAGGTTACATCGCACAACAAACTCATAATGAAAGATAAATGATGAAATTGAATAACTTATTAAAATTTACTTTCATCATAATATTACAATAACCATTTATTGAAGTACATCCATGAACCATAAGTAACAATATCATTACATCACCTATTACTATCATAATGAATCTCAACCATAATGTTTACAAAGGTTCCTACATAATACATCATCATTTAACATTACATTACATGTTCTCAATAAGGAGTTACAATAAATCTTCCATACATGTGGGATACATAAATAGTACAAATAATGAATGAAGTACAAAGTGAACAACTGGTACAAGCTCCAACTGAAGAATGCTGAGAAAACGAACATTGATGGGGAACCCAACGGGTGCGGAGCATGTTCCACCCAACCACGTGGGTTATAAATAACCCACCCCCCATGCTCAGAGGTGACAAGGAAGAAATCATGACCATGAATGCCAAAAACGACTCCAATAGAACAACATAGTGTAATAACTCAAATACAACATCAAGGATTACAATAACATAAATGACAACATCTGAGAGACAACATAATAACATAAAGCCATGAAACTCATCACAATTAACCAAGGTAATAACCATTAACCAAGTAACCAAAGAACAATCATAAATCATTTCAAAAAGAAATTGATACAATAATTAGAACACATTTCCAGAGGCCAACAAGAAACAAGGCATACGAGTGTCTAGTGGAGAGAGTCATCGCATAGCCTACATGGGTTCTCCCAGCCCTTCCTCCAAACTGAGGCGCCAACCCCCATCTATGGTTATCCTGGCCCTTCCTCCTACTTGAGGTGTCGACCCCATAGGGTAGCTCATGCAGAGCCGTCAACCTCTTGTGAGGACGAGGTTACGACTTTGTTGACCACGGCCTTCTCAGTCTACAATTAGTCTACGATAGCCCTAATGCATAGACGAGGTATCCAATTATTATCTTATGTGTTTTACTACCCATCCCCCTAAATTCTATTATTAGGTTTTCACTTGTTACACTACTCTTACGTGGGTTATCCTTAGCTCTTCCTCCTTTTGAGGTGTTGGCCCCCACGAAGAGTCACTCTCCCTGAGACTCCAAAACATAACAAAGTCAAACAAGGGTTGTACCTTCAAAAACAAAGTATTAAGTCTCAACAGATGACTTGCGAGGCATTAACCATCTTGCTAAAAACATACAAGAGTATCACAACGAAACCTCGTACAACCCTTCCAGAATAAAGACACCAAGATCTAAAAGTACATACGATGAATAAAAACATTCAACAATATAAACACGCCTCTGGAATTCTAAGGATTACAACACCCAAGATTGGGTTCATAAAATCGACAGGGTTCCCACATTACCAAAGTCAAGATGATAACTCAAGGAAATAAGGAAGTCAATCAGAATTGGAAAACTAAAACAACATAATAATTTTTACACCAAATTAATATAATTACCATACAAAACTTCTCTTTTTCCTTTATATCATTTCGCAATAAATTTTCATAAAACTTCCAACTCTTAATAAAATTTGTCTTTTTTTCATAATAACCACAAATATATATATATATTTTTTATATTCAAATGAAATTAATATATATATATATATATATATTTATTTATAAATTAAATTTCAAAAGACATATTACACTATATATATATATATATACACTATGTATAACTTTCATATTTTATATCCATATTAAAAAAACCACACATATATATATATACTTCATAATATATATATATATATATATATATATATATATATATATATATATATATATATATATATCATATAAAATAAACAACAAAAAACACAAAATAAAAGCCGAATCTAAAATTTTGACTGTTACTTATCTTTGCTTTCATGATCGATAATTCTTTGCATGTGATCATTGATGATATTGACCCCTCTTGATATGTGATCCTCTATTCAGTCTGAGAATCTGACCCAGTAGCCGTCCCTCCCTTGTACTAAATAAAATTTTTATTGTTTATATATATTTTTTTTATAAATCTCTTGAGATCGAACAGTCCGATTGGATCTGAGTCATTTAAAAAGAAACTAAGATAAAATTCATAATAAAATTAATTATATATATATATATAGAAAGTACAAAACATATTTATGTATTTTTTTTTTGAATATAGGCACTTAATGAATATATATGCATGATATGTATATATATATATATTTATATCTCCTCACATATATATATATATATACATGTCTGAATATATATATAAAAATCTCAACCATTTGAATAAAAGAATTATTTTTCCACAGTCAAAAGATAACGAAATTGGACACTTCCACACAAAATTCAACAATATTTCCTTCTGTTTTGTTTGCAACTCAGATAATTTTCAAATTTCCAAAAGAATTTCCTTTATCAGAAAGTCTATTTATTTATTTAATTCAATCTTCTTTTGAAAGTGAAAACTAGAGAAATGATAAAATGAAACCTGGAGTCCTGCGCTATTGAAAACTTGATGAAGCTTCGCTTGATTCAGACAACCCTTTGAATAAATTTCGTTCCTTCCTCTAGATCTTCGTCTCCCGATTTCCTTGCTCAGATTTCTAATTTAATCTTTAATTCAAAAGAATCTCCCCAGAATAATGAAAGTAAGTGAAACCAATTTCCCCAAGAACTTCCCAAAAACTTCAGAAGATCAATAATTCAGAAAACATTATTATTTTGCAACTTCTATCTGAATCTTCCCGTGAATGAAAAGTCTCTCAAATTTGCAATTAAATAAAAGATATTACTCTTTTTTTTCAAAAGCTCTAAAAATCCAACTCAAAAGAAATTTTCTATTTTAAATTCCAACTTTTCCAACCAACACTTAGCTCTCATTCATCCTTTTATCTTATCTATTCTTTTATTGACTTTTTTTTTTCCATTAATCAATACTTTATGTTTTAATTCTGATTTTGCAAGCTTTACTTGCAATGCACATAATTTAATTTATTTATTTCATAATTATTCTCAACAATCAATTTTAATTAAATTAACAAAATACAAATCTCAAATCTTTAATTAATACTTAAATAAAACACATGACTTTTAAAATAAAACTTTTATATTTTATAACAAATTAATCCAACACTATTATAAACATTTATTACCACCATTTAATTAAATAAATCACAACGTATAAAATACCAACATAAAATAAATATGAACAAGACGCTCATACATACCACAATAATGAATTTCAGAAATGGCAGCTGCAAAAGTGCTGGCCGCAGAATTGTCTTGAGGGCCGGTTTTGTGGCATGGGATGGAGTGACTTCGCGTGGCTGCGTTGCAGCATCATCTTGGTTAGGTAATTTGATGCTTTCATTACCGTAGATAGAAGCGAGGAACGGAATGTGAGACTATATGCACCGCAATCCGCACATCCAAACAAGATTGGGTAGCCATGTACATATATACAAAATCAAAGCATTTGCATTTGCGAAGATTCAGAGCCGCGGGGCGCCAGATAATTGGTACTGGTATCTCACCAGCTATTCATAATTACAATGCTCAGCATGGAAATGGCATTCTAAAACTAATCATATCGCCGCAATTTTACTAAATCCAGGATTGCATCCGCAATATATTTGTGATACAAATGAAACTATCATCACCAAACCAAAATATCATATAGAGTAACCATCACTCAAATCTTAAGCCGCCAACCGCAAATAGTCTGCTTCTATCTGACCTACCCATCATCAGGTACCTATCTGATTATCTAGAAATTATCAGAGCCCAAAAGCATGAAAATATTCGATTCGGCTGGTAAGCATGGGAGTACTCAGAACTGTATAACCACGGTCTGTTTGGAATAAAGTAAACTTGGATTATTTTTTATTTATTTAAAAAAAATATTTATAATTTAAGAATATTATAATCTCTAAAATTTTAAAGAAATAAATATGAGAATTTCTTAGACGAAGTTCTATTTATTGACCTATTCTGGTCCATTTATAGATTGCATATGGTACTTTAAAGGTTGAATAATAGTATCATTTGATTGGTAAGTAATATATACAGCTTTTTTTTAGGATGGTTTCTGTTGTCTCAACCTTCTTAGCAGAGTTCTTAAAATGTTCATTAGTCTCACTCATATTCAAACATCTTAGAACATATTTAAAATACTATATAATTTAATTTTTTCATTTATATAATCTATTGTACATGGTTTTATAAATGACCAACATGCAATAGAAAGCTTATGTATTTCTATGAAGAAAAGAAAGATTTTAAAATTTTAAAAATTAGCAATTTTTTAGAAATGTGAAAGGCAAAAAGTTTGTCAAAATATTAATGTACCACTAACAATTTGGTTCTAAGAAATCATTGAGGTACAAATACTATGTAAAATATTAATATTTTTTTATTCATGAAAGTGAAATATTTTTCTTCTCCATTCAAGAAGATTGGATGTTCCAAATTTTCAACTTCTTAGTGTGTACATTCATGGATTCCTATTTATCATTTTGTAACATGCCCATTGTTCTACCCAATAATTTTTACTATGTTTTATCCACAAGTGAACAGTTTATGCTACTAATATTATAAGCAATAATTTTTTTTTTTCATTTAAATATCAAGATGCACATTTGAAACATATTTCAAACTTTCTCATTGCTTAACAAAGAATATTTTCAATAATACAAGTAATGATTTCACATTACATAATTTCAAGATAATAATTCACATTTACAATTTTCATAGAGATGGATACATGATTACATACATAGCTTCAACGAGCTTACTGAAATAGAGATACCAATGGTCCAAATGTCCCAACATTGGTGTATACATTCTAGATATCCCCATTCCTTGGTGCATACATTCTAGTTTTCCCCAATACCGGTGTATACATCCTCAAATCTTGGCCGCTAGCTGCATGAGGAGAAGCATCACTGAAAGAGCCTTTCCACCAACCATAGACTTACTGCGGTCCTCACACATCTACCAAACTAGTAAGATGGCCATACCCTTTAACAAAGAGATTGGTTTGGTAACTTCATAATTCTAAGATTCTCTAAGCATGGTGTTGTGTCCTACATATCTAAAGCTTTCATATAGTGGCTATAACCTACATGTATGATAATCCCTGCCTAGTATGTAAACCTGAATCAAAGTGAATTGATAGTGTAAATAGTGGCAACTTACACTACTTTGGCCAAAGTATTCATCACCCAATACTTCGAGTGGAGGTCAAACACTCACCCACATTTCTTTCTCAATTTGGTTTTGACCATTCATATTCTATACATAGGTTAAATCCTTTCCCATGGATTAACCTAACCCCAGGAATAACAAAACTAACCATTTATGTTAAAAAAAAAAGTGATGACATAACATCTTGACTAACTAGGTTACACTCTTTCTCATGGATTATCCTAACCCCAAGAATAACCTAATTAACTATATGGGTATTCATAATGTCACAATCATTAAATGACTCTAGATTTCAAAAGTACAATCTCAACAATAAATATCTCCATTCAGAGTATATCTCAACATTAAATAATTCTATCAAAAGTATAATCTCATCAATAAATGAACTTAGCTCAAAAGTATGATCTCAACATTAAATGACCTCAATCAAAATAATAATTGTAGTGCCCTCCATTTGTGATGTTGTTTTGCATTCCACCTCCCATTGGGGTCAGTCACCGTTGGGTATATAATTTAATTGAATTATTTGCTTGTTTGATTTTATTTGAAGGTACTGTTGTTGGAAGGTGTCTCGATTATTTAAGTAATGTTAGAGACAAAGGTGGTATAAATAAATATTATTTATGGTTGTCTGATTTAAGTGAAGTTAAAATTATGATTAATATAAAAAAATTATAATAATAAAATGTGGTTTAAAATAGTTTAAAGGTTAGAACCAATAAATTAAACTTTATGATTAAATGAAATATTAAAATACCTATATTAAGTCAATTGAATTGTGTGAGTTAAAAGAGAAGCTAGAATTAATAAATTTTCGAAAAAAAAAGGGATTTGGGAGTGGAGGTAGCGAAATAAGGATATTTTAGATGGAAGATCGTTAGTTTTTGTGGGGTGGATAAGGATGAATGGAATTGAAAATAGAAGAGGCGTGCAGAAATGTTAGGGGGTGGTTAATAAATTAAGAGAAGAAGAGGAAGTGGGGGAACTTCACACGGGAATCAGTTATTTTTCTCCCGAAAAATTTAAAAAAACGAATGCGGGAAAAATTGGGGAAACAATCTTGGGAGGGTTTTTTATTCTAGATCCTACTTTCTCTGGTGATGGATAATTTTCTTGGAGGCTTGGAAATCTTGGAGATTGGGGTTTTGTAGTGCTGCGGTATCCGGTGGTAAGCTGGAAGCGAGCTCTGCAACAAAGGGAAACTTTCTTCTAACCTACAGGAGAAATGAGGTTCCAACGTTGTCCCAATTTCCTCTCTGTTTTGAAAATTAGTACTGGAAAGAATTTGTAGTAGGAAATAAGAAAGCATGTTGGTATAAAATTTGATTTACTGTTTCCAGCCAAATGCTCTGTTAGCTTTGTTTAGGGGAAATGTCGGGGGTATATTGTTTACAATATGTATTTACTTGTGTTGAACGGCAATTAAATGTGCTCTTAGAAAATTCCTCCAACCTGCATATGATTTTGCGCATTGTGCTTGCATCAAATCCATGGCCAGTTGTACTAAAGTGTTGCTTAAAATGGAACTATGGGATACAGGTTTTTATTGATCAGGGCACGGTGATTTCATTCGATGTCATTATTTTGTCATAGCATTCGACGACTCATCCTGCATATTTTATCTCCAAGTTGAAACTATGGGTACTATCAGAAGACCGAGCCTGACGAGAATTATGTTAGTCGTAGACTCTGTATACAGCGTCCTTCTGTGTGGAGCGTGAAGAGTGTATCATAGTTAATATCAACCCATTTTCATAGATGGCGTGGTGTGTAGAATAGTTGCCCTGTGAGACTAAACCGCAATTAATATGACTATACCGAATTCAAGCTCAAACTTGCTCCCATACTCCGCCCTGTCAACCACACATGCTCATATCCTCTCTGTAAAGTTTGGAGAGTTTCATATTGCTCACGCTGGAAAATTGTAAATTTTATGTAGTGGAATAAAACAAAATAGAAATTAATTATAGCATCATCACTTTGCGGGAACAATTGAGACGACTAAGTAGGACCTTTATCCTTCACTCTCAAGACCTAACTTGACTGTCTTAATAGCCGCGCCAGTCTTCTAAGTCTATGGTCGCTACAACATTTGAAACTTAAATTTTGACATGGCTTAAATAATTTCCTTGTTTCGGTTTGCTACCTTTCACATCTGCAACGCGTGAACATAGAAGGGCGCAAACGTTTCATTATGTGTGTTGTTTCCATCAACAATCTATCATAGCTGCAACACTTGAACAGGGTAGGCTGCATAGAATTAAATAAACTCTTTGACTCCATTGGCTAACCGTCACGACTGGAACACTCGAACACAGAAGGGAGTGGAAGTTCAAATAACCTCCCTGATTATATTGGAACCTCTCACAGATGCAACACTTGAACATAGAAGGTTGTAGAGGTTTAAAATACCTTTCTGAATCCTTTGGCAAATTGCCACAACCGCAACTTGAAAATAGAATGTTGTAGAGATTTAAATAATTTCTTTGATTCTATTGTCAACCTGTCATAGCTGGAGCACTTGAACATAATAGAAAATTTTAAAGTTATAAATAATTTCTGACTCTGATGTCAGCCAGTATCAGCCGCATCACTTGTACATAATAGCAAGTCCAATGATCTAATGACCTTATTGTTGGGAGGGGCAGAGGTGAGCAATAAAACACAAAGTCACTGTTGTGATAGGATGGACAGAGCAAAAAATAAAGACATAGAATATGCACAGAGGCAGTGAATCGTCAACAAGCCAAAACAGACAGATTAACTATGCATATATTCCATATTTGCTTCATAATACAAAAACTCAGAGGACATGCTTTGTTTACACTGCAAGAATAAACATAAACTAACTTGGAAAAATGTCCAATACAAAAGGTGCTACACTCACACCGAAATATGCAAGCTGCTACAATCCTGTCGCTGCAGCTGACAATGTGTTGCGTCTGCTAAAACATTCCCTATGCTATTGTTGTTACTGATTTTGTGCTGAACATTCTCCACTTCGTTTGTTGCTGTAGGGTCTTCACTTCAATACAAAAACTTTCGACTTCTTACTTATTTTCAACAGTTGCAAAAAACATTCTTTTTTGTCTTGTCTTGTTTCAAGCTAATGAGAATGAGCTCTTAGTTTCAAATTTCAAATTTACCTAATTCATTAATTGCTGCAGGTATATTGCGGCTATTGCAAGCCCAAAAATAAGCACTCCTTTTCAAATTTGAAAATACCTACCAAAATTCAATGCTAATGATAGACGTTGGGGCAAGCTAATGGTCTTCAGCTGACGTGGAGCTGACTTGGACAAATCTGCTAATTGCAGAATATTATATTCCAACACTCCCTCTTAATCTGCAAGTCAGCTGTCAATCTATTGATTCCTTCCGGAGTTGATCTCCAAAGCTATCCAAAATGCCAAGCCTATCTTTTAGGCGTTCAAAACTATCCTTTGACAATGCTTTGGTGAAGATGTCGGCGAGCTGCTGCTCATATCTGCAATACTGCAATTCAATCTCACCTTGTTCTACCAACTCCCTTATGAAGTGATAACGAATCTCACTGTGTTTGCTTCATCCGTGGAAGATTGGATTCTTTGTCAGAGCTATGGAGGACACATTGTCACAATGAATGACTGTGTTGTCAACTTGTTGCTGTAAATCTTCAAGGATCCTCCTCAACCAAATAGCTTGACATGTTGTTGCATTTGCTACTATGCACTCTGCTTCTGTTGTGCTGAGAGAGACAATCAGCTGCTTCTTTGATGCCCATGAGATTGCACCTGATCCCATGTTGAAGACATAGCCAGATGTGCTCTTCCTATCATCCACATTTCTTGCCCAATCACTGTCTGTGAAACCATCCAATTTGAACTCATTAGATGTTGCATACATGATGCCATATCCTATTGTTCCATTGACACACCTTAAGATCCTCTTTTCTGCTTGCCAATGTGATTCCTTAGGTTCCTCCATGAACCTAGATATCGAGCTTATTGCATACATTAAATCAGGCCTAGTTGATGTCAAGTACATCAAACTTCCAACCATGCTTTTGTAGAGGGTTGGGTTCACTTCCTTACTGCTGTCATTTTTGCGCAATTTCAAACCTGTTGCTATTGGTGTGGTTGCAGGTTTGTTGTTCTGCATTTTGAACCTTCTTAAAATCTGTTTGGCATAGTTAGCTTGTGAAATAAAAATGCCATGCACTGTTTGCTAAACTTCTATCCTCAGAAAATACTTCAACAAACCTAAATCCATCATCTCAAATTCATTTTTCATCACCTCTTTAAAATCAACAATTCTGTTGTCATTGTTACTAGTTAAAATCAGATCAGATCTACATACAAAACAACAATTAAAATATCACCTTTGGTTGCTTTGATGTAGAGTGCAGGCTCACTGTTGTTTTTGCTAAAGCCATTGCTCAACAAATAAGCGTCTATTCTGATGTACCATGTTCGAGGTGCTTGTTTCAACCCATAAAGAGCTTTCTGGAGCCTATACACTGTGTCCTTTTGCCCTGGGACTTCATAGCTAGGTGGCTACTCCACATACACTTCCTCCTTCAACACTCCATTTAAGAAGGCTAACTTTACATCCATCTGCAACACTTTCCACTGATGATGTGTTGCAACTGCTATCACTGTTTGCATTATTTCCAACCTTGCAACTGGTGCATATGTCTCATCATAATCAATATTGGGCTGCTGTTTGTACTGTTTGACCACAAGCCTTGCTTTGTGTCTTTCAATTTTCCCTTCAGCTATACACTTGGTCTTATAGACCCACTTCACTCCAATCACTTGCTTACCCTTGGGTAATTCAGTCAACTCCCATGTTTGATTCCTCTCTATAGTATCCAATTCTTCATCCATAGTCTTACACCATTTATCTTCTTTTACCGCTTCCTCAAAGTATGTTGGATCACTATAGGAGAATAGAGAAAAATCTAAAATTTCATCAAAATCAGCATGTTGTGTGTTGTTATAGATCTCCTTCACACTCTTTGTTTTTCTTGGCATCAATGATGCGAGTGTGAGATCTGAGTTTGCTTCCGAACTGCTACTACTCTGACCTCTGGAGCTGTTGTACTGCTGACTGTCGGAGCTACTGTTCTATTGAATTCTGGAGCTGCTTGTTTGTTGTCTCTGCTCAGTGCTGCTAGACTGTTGTCTGTGCTGAATACTTGCAGAATTACTATTCTGTTGCAGATCACCGGAGCTGTTATTTTTCAATGCTCTACAGTGGTTTCTTGCTGATCTATTGCTCTCTTGAGCTCCCCCTATGTTGCTATTATCTGCAACTTCTTCATCATCAAGGGGTATTGGAACAGAGATACCTATGGTGTGATCCACCATTCCATCCCATGCTTCATTTTCAATAAATGTAACATCCTTGCTGATTACTACTTTCTTGCTGATGGGATTGTATAACTTGTAGGCTTTTGACTCCTCACTATAGCCTATGAAGATGCACTTTTCTCCTTTATCATCAAATTTATGCCTCTTCTCTTTTGAAACGATTGTGTATGCTACACACCCAAATATCCTTAAGTGCTCAACACTCCATTTGTTGTTTGTCCACACCTCTTGTGGAATCCTATCACAAACAACTTTTGTGGGGCATCTATTCAGTATATAGATTGTTGTTGCTACAACTTCTCCCCAAAATATGTGTGATAGCCATTTTGCTTTCAGCATATTTGTCACCATGTCTTGAATGGTCCTATTTTTCCTTTCCGCCACTCCATTTTGTTGTGGGGTATACCTTTTTGTAAATTGTTTGTGAATGCCCTCATTCCTACAAAAATTCAGAAATTCATTGGAGATGTATTCTCCCCCTCTATCTGTTCTAAGGGCTTTGATATAGTGACCACTCTCCTTCTCAACTGCTGCCTTAAACCATTTAAATTTCTCAAAGGCTTCTGATTTGTTTTTCAAGAAATAGACCCATATTTTTCTACTATAGTCATCTATGAAAGTCATGAAATACGTATTTCCAGCTAAAGTGGGGGTTTTCATGGGTCCACATAAATCTGAGTGCACTAACTCAAGAAGTGTTTTTGCTCTCCTAGAATACCCGGATTGAAATGGCTGCCTATGTTGTTTTCCTAAAATGCAAGCCTCACACTTGCCATCGGGTTCTACAATGGATGGTAAACCCCTAACCATTCATTTTCTAGACAATAAACTCAAACTTGAAAAGTTTAAGTGCCCATACCTTAAATGCCATAGTTTGGATGGGTCTTTGATGACTGTCTTGAAAGAAAATTGATGTTTGACTGCTGACTGTTGTGCAACTGATGTGAGTGCTGGCGAACAATGTTGTTGTTCCTGTCGTAGACACTATGTGCATCCTGAGAGGAAACATTATGTTTCTCCTCATTTGCATTGCAACCATCACTCTCTTGCTACCTCCTCTATCAAATATTTTGCATTCTCCATCAAGATTTTATAACCATTTTGGACCATTTGTCCAATGCTCAATAGGTTATGTTTTATGTCGGGGGCATAATAGACATCCTGGATTTGCTACTTCTCACCATTCTTCGTTTGGATGCTGACAACACCTCTTCCAATGATGGGAACCTTCTCATCATTTCTCATTTTGATTTCTATTTTTATACTACTATCTATGGAAGAAAAGAACTTCTTGTTACCACTCATGTGGTTGTTGCATCCATTGTCCAATTACCATACTTCATCATTGTTGCATTCAACAAGGTTGCAAACAATGAAAACATTTGATTGTTTGTCATTTTCAACTTTGTTCTCATTTGCTACATTAGCATTTTGGCCTCCATGGTCATGCTACTTCTTTCTACATTCACTAGCATAATGGCCATATTTGTGATAGTAATAACACTGCACATTACTTTTGTCAAACCTCTGATTCGAGCTGCTGGTCTGCTTTTGGTACTGGTTTGCTAATCGTGAGCTGCTTGGCTCCTCTATGTTGTCAGAACCTCCTCTTCTAGAACTTTTTCTACTTCTGCCTCTTTGACCTCTACCTCTGTTGTTTCTTCCTCTTCCCTGACCTCTTACATGGTCTAAGCTTTGAATGCTTGCTCTAAGGAAGGAGCAGATCTATTCAACCTCTACTCATGGGTTTGTAGTGAACCCATCAGCTCATCTATGGTCATTTGAGACAAGTTTTTTCCCTCTTCAATAGCAATGACTACATAGTCAAACTTAGTAGGAAAACTTCTTAGGATTTTATCAACAATCCTTTGCTCTTCCATTGTTTCTCCATTGACTCTCAACTAATTTACCAAGGTGGAGACTTTGGTGTGGAAATCTGAAATAGACTCATTATCCTTCATTTGTAGAGTCTCAAA
Organism: Sequoia sempervirens; assembly: GCA_007258455.2. Taxonomy (NCBI): domain Eukaryota; kingdom Viridiplantae; phylum Streptophyta; class Pinopsida; order Cupressales; family Cupressaceae; genus Sequoia; species Sequoia sempervirens. Next base: position 21,848 of record VDFB02025375.1, read on the forward strand.
ATTTCTTCTCAAGAGTTGCAACTTGGCTAACCTCACTTTGTCAGTCCCTTTATAACTATTTTGCAATATATCCCAAGTTTGTTTTGCATAGTTTGATGCTGCAATGCGTGGGTTCAAATAGCCTCACTCAAGGCTGGCTCAATCAAGCTGAGGGCTTTTGCATCCTTCATTCGGGTCTCCTTCAATTGATTATTTTGTGCATTTGAAAGGGCTGCAAATGCATTTGGGTCTGTGATATCATTGAACCCATTTGTGACTAACTCCCATAGGTCATTTGCAACTAAGATGGTTCTCATATTCTTAGCCCATATATCATAATTCTTCCCATCAAAATTTGATGGTTGCTGCCAACCTTTGCTATCACCTCCTGCCATATTTCTCAAATTTGAGAAGACTAAACAATGCCTAGATAACCTAGGACTTTACCAAAGAGACCCACAATAAACTTACTGCCCAGAAAAATAGGGCTCTGATACCACTTTGTTGGGGAGGTAGGGGTGCAATAAAACACAAATTCACTGTTGTGATAGGATAGACAAAGCATAAATAAACACATAGAATACGTACAAAGACAACAATTCGTCAGCAAGCCAAAACCGACAGATATTAACTTTGCATACATTCCATATTTGCTTCATAATACAAAAAATCAGAGGACATGCTCTGTTTACACTGCAAAAATAAACTTAAACTATCTTGGATAGATGTCCAATACGAAAGGTGCTACACTCAC
>VDFB02025376.1:0-12727 GCA_007258455.2 Sequoia sempervirens
TGTTGTCAATGATGGTATAGTAGATGCAAATAATCTACAAACAAGACCATCTATCTTTAACCTATCAAGTGCTCCACGAAACAATCAACAAGCAAATACCAACCAACAAGGAAGCAACAATCAACAAGGACAAACCTCCAAAAAAGAAAGCATGACCAATCAAAACACCAAGGATAATCGTGGTAATTTCAATAACAAACTCAGTAATACCCAAACATCAAACCCATCCAGACCTCCATTCTTTTCAAATCGGCAATTTTACCACTTTGGGTCAATCTCTTGAGTCTGCTCTCAAAGAGCTTCTCGACAATAAGGTCATCACCTTACCACCGCAAAGAGATTATGAGCCACGAGTCAAACCACCATCATGGAATGACTCATATTATTACAATTATCATCCCGATATGAGTCATGAGCTGAATAATTGTCAGCTTTTCGCGAAATCTAGTACAAGATTTGATTGACAATGGCACCATCACAATTGAAGGACATCATACCAATGACAATCATCAAGCATTCAAAGATCCTTTACCAAACTATCAAAAGGGGGAAATATCAGATACCAAAGTGAAAAGCATAAATAATGTTGAAGGCAACATAATCCGCCATATCTATGCAGATGATCAACGGGTTAATGTTATTAAAATCAAGGAAAAACAAGAATATCAACAAGTTAATGTGACTATGAGAGGACAAGCAAAAGTTGTTCTAAAAGGGAGTTCATCTAAGGCAGCTATTCCTTCTCCAAATCATTATAATCTAGTTGATCAATTGAGAAAAACATCAGCTCAAATCTCCATCCTTGAACTTCTCAAAAAATCCCCCATACATAAGAATATTTTAGAAGAAGCTCTTGTAAACACAACTGTTGACACTGATCTGGATGTAAACAAATTTCAAGCCATGGTGGGACATTTGTCTTCCCCCACTTGTCTTTCATTCTCCGAAAAAGATGATGCCTCCATGACACATCCGCATAATTCATCGCTTTATCTTGAAGTCATGATCCATAAACACCGAATTAGACGTGTCTTGATAGATGGAGGAGCCGGTTTAAACATTTGTACCTTAAAACTTATACATGCCTTAGGAATATCAGAAAATTCCATTGATCCACGAAGGGAAATAACTATCAAGGCATATGATGATGAAGAAAGAGCTTCCAAAGGACTAATAATGCTACCTATCAGAGTGGGACCTATTGTGAAAAACACATTTTGTCAGGTTCTAGATCGGGATCTTTCCTATAACATACTTTTGGTTCGTCCATGGATTCATGATATGCAAGTAGTACCATCAACGTACCATCAATGCCTCAAGTTTTCGTACGATGGACAGGAAATAACTATACAAGCTGGTTACAATAGCACCCAAACTTGTTCAAATCTCCAAGCAACTCAAGACACCTTTGTGCCACATAATAGGGAGGCTCTTGTTGTTTCTTCTTCCAATCTACAAGGTCAATTGCAAGAACTGGCAAAGAATCTTGACACTAAGCTACATTTTAAAGACAAAGGAATAGGCGAATATTCGCTATCCCTTTCGAGCTTACCTCCTTCTTCGAGGTCACATGGTCAGCCAACCCTATCAAATCAAAAGATTGCAACAGCCTCTACATCCCAAGCTTTTGTGCCAATCACAAAGTTTGATGGACAATTCATTAAAGCTAACACCACCGAAGAAGAAGCCGAAGACAGGGACATCCTAAGTTGGCTATAAAAAGATGAAGATGAATCTCTCTTGCACATCAAGTTACCTACTGAGCAATATGGCAAAGGGTATACTATCATGCAAAGAATGGGTTATGAAGGAAGTGGTCCTATAGGAAAAAGAAAAGAAGGAATCATTGAGCCAATTCAACCTATTTCAATACATCCAAATGATAAAATAGGACTTGGATATGGTAAAGATATAGAGGATTCAACTTCACAGCAAGCACAACAAACTCATAAAGGAGAATCAATTTCAGATAAACCCCATGAAGAGGTCGCTCTACAAAAATTTTCTGGGTCAGTTTTTCAATTGCAAAATAGTTTAGACATTGATTCTAATGAATACGAATGGGATGATGTCTCTAATGATACATTCTTAATAGAGAAAAGGGTGGATGTCATACACAAATTCACACCCACATTTTTACAAGGAGAAGGTTCAAGACCTCCACTTGATTATGTTTTACAAAGCGATCATGACTCAAGTGAGGACGATTCAAATTTTAACGAGATTGACAATCAACAGGAGAATACCATCATAGACCTTGTCCATCATGAAAATGACAACTATGTCATGAATTTGATAGTTAAAGACCTTACCCAACCTAATGATCCCATGCCTTTAGTTTATCCGGAACTTATTGATTGGGACAATGACACACCTATCCATATCCCTATGTTCCATGATGATGAGGATATTGTAAATTTCCTTTGTTCATCTAGTCAAGAAAACAATTGTTCTATCGAAGAATCTCATACTCAAGATTTTGATAGGGAGGGTGTCAAGTCTCTTAGCTGCAAAATAAATGAAATAAAAGATAGATCTATCAGTAAAAACCAAAAAATGGCAGTGGTAGATCACAACAAGAGAAAAATAAAGAGCGAATCCGACGGTGAAAACCTTTCTAAGGCACTGGAGGATGAGAAACTTGACACTCTTCCTAAACATTATCAAGAAAGATCTTTTATTTTGATTGAGCCAACAGAATCCATTAACATAAGTACAAAAGAGCAGCCAAAATTCTTGCAACTTGCAGCATCATTAACAGTGGAAGAAGTACTAAAATTCATAGAATTCCTGAAGGAGAATCAAATCAACTTTGCTTGGTCATATGCCGATATGCCAAGGTTAGATCCTAATCTGATAATGCATCATTTATCTATAAACATAGGGGAAAAACCTATGAAACAAAAACTCAGAAAAATGCATCCGCATGTTGCATTATTGGTTAAAGAAGAGTTAAAGAAGTTTTAGATGTTGGATTCATTCGGTCTATTGACTATGCAAAATGGATTTCCAATATCGTACCTATTTCAAAGCCGGATGGAAGGATTAGAATTTGTACAGATTTTAGGGATTTGAACAAAGCATGTCCCAAAGATGACTTTCCTTTGCCAAACATAGATATGATTGTTGATTTAACTACTGGCCATGCAATGTATTCACTAATGGATGGGTTTTTAGGATATAACCAAATAAAGATTGCACCAGAGGATCAAGATAAAATAGTGTTCACATGCCCTTGGGGTACCTATTGCTGGAACATAATGCCATTTGGGTTAAAGAATGCAGGAGCGACTTATCAAAGAGCAATGAAAACCATTTTTCATGACATGATGCACACCTTCATGGAAGACTATGTGGATGAATTATTGGCCAAATCTCACACAAGAGAAGGACATCTTGAAATTTTGTCAAAGATCTTTATCAGAATGGAGAAGTACAATGTTCGACTCAATCCAAAGAAATGTGTCTTCGGTGTTAAATCTGGAAAACTCCTGGGATACATTGTTTCAGAAAAAGGCATAGAGGTTGATCCAGAAAAAGTAAAAGCTATAATGGATATGTCGCCACCACGAAATATCAGTCAAATTCGATCACTGCAAGGATGCCTACAATCCATCAGGAGGTTTATAGCTCAACTGGCAAACAAAAGCTTACCATTTACACATCTATTGCATAAAAATGTTCCATTCAAATGGGAGGAAAAGTGTGAAGCAACATTCAATTAGATCAAGCAATATCTTATAAATCCACCAGTTTTAATTCCACCAATTCCAGGAAAGCCACTCATACTATATATTTCAGCAACAAAAGTATCTTTGGGAGCATTGCTAGCGCAGGAGGATTCTACAGGAAAAGAAAGAGCCATATACTATATCAGCAGAACTTTAACAAGTCATGAACTAAATTACACCTTCATTGGAAAATCATGTCTAGCAGTAGTGTTTTCTTCCCAAAAGTTGCGACATTATATGTTGGCTCATACAGTTAAGCTAATAACCAAAATTGATCCACTAAAATACCTCTTAAGCAAAGCTACTTTAATAGGAAGACTTGCAAAATGGGTAATGATATTAAGTGAGTTTGACATTCACTATGTGGATCGAAGAGCTATAAAAGGACAGGTCATCACAGATTAGCTGGCCGAAGCACCTTTATAAGAAGAAAACCCAATGCACATTGAATTTCCTGATGCAGATGTCTTCACAACAATGATTAAGAAATCATGGACATTGTACTTTGATGGATCTTACACGCAACATGGCTCGGGGGTAGGGATTCTTTTTGTCACACCTGAAGGACATACTATTCCAAAACCATATCAGTTGATGTTTCCTTGCACAAATAACATGGCCGAATATGAAGCATTGCTCACAAGAATAAAGATAGCATTGAATTGGAAGATTACAGAATTGCAAGTCTACGGTGATTCACAACTTGTCATTAATCGATAATGATGATTATCGGACTAAAGATGATAAGTTGCTACCTTACAAGAACATGGTGGGCGATTTTTAAAAAGTATTTTGTGGCAATCAAGTTTCACAAATCCCAAGGATTGATAATAAAGCTGCAGATGCAATGGCTACAATTGCTTCCTTGTTACAATTATTAGAAAATAAAAAATGGTACGAATTCTTGGTGGAACAATTGTTTTCTCCCGCCTATGATAATCCTGAGACCCAAGTCATATGCCATTTAACTAGTTCTGATTCACCCTTATATGGCAAGATTTATACCTATCTAAAAGATAACATCTTACCTCGGTTATCCGAAACCAAAGATTTCATATGCCATCATCTCGTTAATACTTTGATGCGTCGATATCGCCTTTACCGGCGTGGTCTTGATAATTTACCTCCTTCGATGTCTTGAACATGGCCGAATCCTAAAAAAAGCCTACAAAGAGGAGTTCATGGTGGTATTTGTGGAACTCATTCAAGTGGTTTAACCTCAGCCAAGAAACTTGTTAGAATGGGATATTATTGGCCTACCATGGAGAAAGATTCTTTTACTTTTGTCAAGAAGTGTTCTAAATGCCAGATCCATGGGAATCTTATTCATGCACCTGCACAAGAATTGCAACCTTTCACTTCGACATGGCCTTTTTCTCAGTGGGGACTAGATCTTGTTGGAAAAATTCATCCTTCATCATCAAATGGGCATAAATTCATCATCTGACTACAAAATATTTTACAAAATGGTTAAGTTGTTCCTTTCCGCGACCATTGACCGATAAACAAATATCTTAATTTATCTTGAATTACATCATGCATTAGATAAGAATTCCTAATTCTATAATCAGCGATAATGGGAGACCTTTCAAGAATCGGATTTTGATGAACTTTGTGAAAGATTTCACATCCAACCTGGGTTTCTCTACACCTTATTATCCACAAAGCAATGGTCAAGCAGAGGCTTCCAACAAAACAATCTTGAAAATCTTGAAGAAGACGGTAAATGATGCCGGTCGTGATTGGCATGTCTAGTTAAATCCAGCTTTGTGGGCATACAGAACCAACATTCGCACACCAATAGGAGCTACCCCATATGCCTTGGTATATGGAGCAGAAGCAATCTTACCACTAGAGGTAGAAATACCTTCGCTTAGAGTCTCACTCAAGGGATTGATAAATGATGAAGACTACAGAATATCTCGTCTGCAAGAGCTAGAACTGTTAGATGAAAGATGTCAACATGCAGCCAATCATTTGAAGGGTTATCAACAGATTATGTCTCATAGCTACAATCACATAGTTAAACCACAGACATTTCAAGTAGGTAACTTAGTCTTGAGAGAAAATCCACGTAATCAACAAGACAGAGAAAAGAAAGGAAAATTTGAACCCAACTGGCTTGGTCCATTTGTTATCATTGCAGCATATGGTTCTGGAGCATATCAGTTATCCACGTCAGAAGGGGACTTGTTTGAAGAGCCAGTCAATAGCATTCATTTGAAAAAGTTCTATGTCTGAATCATCAAAACTCAAAAATCCATAAAAATCATAAAAAAGTCCTGAAAAAATCCATAAAAATCATCAAAACTCAAAAATCCATAAAAATCATACAACTTAGTCCTAAAAAATCCATAAAAAAAAAAAACAAAAAAAAAATTCTTGAAAAGTGCAATAAAAACAAGTGGTGAAAACCTGGCAAACAAGCGCTACTTGTGGTCAAAATGGGCTCTTTTATCTATTAGCTTATGTCTTGCATTTCACTTTACGACATCATTTATACATATCTATCATATCCATATCATGCAACGAGAATCCTTGTGTTTCATCATGGCTTGATGAATTTGTACATATCCATTGTATTCAGGTTGTGTTTACACTAGGGGAAAAAACAAAACACAGACTAGACAAGAGAGGGGGAACGAGCCTTTTAGAACATCACAAATGGACAAATGATGATTTTCCAAAACACAACATACATTGACGCATCAAATCAACCACAACACCAAAACAATCACTCAATGCCAATGACATCAAACAACATGGTCCAAACAACGTTAAATCAAACACAAACATCAATGATTGATAACCAAGTTGGATGATCTTAATCTGAATAATGTTTGGAATAATTTAGGCAAAATTTGAATTGTTCGTTGATTTTCTATCATATCTCTAGAGCAATTCGATGATGTACTGAACTAGAAAAGCAAGGAAGGAGTATGATTTTTCTTTGTCTGCTGTTTGTGAGCGAATCATTAGTACTATGCAAATTGGTCGCGAGACATGTTCTACTACGTATCATTGATGACATTTCAGAATTTGCATAGGAAACAGGTTAACTCTTGTTTTTTTATGCAAGCTATACTCAGGTCATCTCGGTTCAATTATACCTAGATGCTTGTATTAACTTGCTACATCAAAATTCATGAAAGCAATACTCAGGTCATCACTAGTGCTAACATACCCTTTGATGCTTGTATTAACTTTCAACATTTCAATGCTCTATGATGACACAAAAAGCACAAATAAGCTCTCAGAATGGCAATATTGTATAGATACCCTGCATGGTTAGTATAGATTGCATTCATTTGCATTTGGCATTTATAGATTTTTCCAAAAGCTGGCAAAGTATCAATGTTTCATATCTTCTTGCATAAAATGACTGAGTACATTTTGACATTCACAAAAACATCATCACATACATTTTTCATACATATTATCATAAAAACAAAGCATACATCATAATCAAAACATTCATAAGCATTCATAAGTTGTACCATCTATCATTTCATATTGATAAAATCATTCATTAATAGATTGCAATCATATCAAAACATTGCACTCACATCAAAAATCATGCATATATATACATCATGAGCATAACATTGTGAAACCCTCACACAAACATCATACATATAGAAAATAAACGCATTCATCGCACGAATAAATCATCGCTGCATATCATATATCTCAAAAATTAATGTCAAAATATACAAAGATGTCAAATAATATGCATCATCACAAATGGGATCATATCAGTGTGTATACAGACGTCTCAACAGAAAGTTGATAAGACATCATGCAAAATGCTCTACGAAGTGCTATCCTCTAATGCTGTCAATCTTGGCTCTGTCCCACCTGCACCTGATGGACCTACTCCACCTGTCCCTGATGACCCTCAGGCATGTCAAGTAACGAGGTCAGTCTGCATGCCTCGATCACATCTCTATCCGCCTGTACCAGCTGCGGAATCAACCTCCATGTCTTTGGGAATCGCTCCCATAATTGCAAGATGCTCAATCTCTCCTGTTGAATAGGAAGAATCATCAAGTCAAAGAAAAATCAATATCAAATCATCACGACAAATCAATCAAATCTAAATATCAACAAACTATTTGTTTTTCATCATCATGGAAAACAAATTTATCAAAATTCTATTTGTTTTTAACAACTTTAGAAGCAAACACATCAAACAACTATTTGTTTTTCATCATCATGAAAACAAATTTATCAAAATCATGTTTGTTTTTAACAACCTTAGAAGCAAACTTATCAACAACCTATTTGTTTTTCATCATCATGAAAACAAATTTATCAAAATCTTGTTTGTTTTTAACAACCTTAGAAGCAAACTTATCAAACAACTATTTGTTTTTAACAACTTTAAAAGAAAATTTATCAACTATTTGTTTTCCAACAACCTTGGGAACAAATTTATCAGACAAACATCATCAAATTGGGGCATTTTAACACATTCTATCATTGCAGGGGCAGTCTAAATCATCAATTTTCATCTCACATCTTTCCACGTCAATTTCTTCACATCATAATTTTTGAATGATGAATCAACATCTTCAAAATCTCAAAATTCAAAAATTTCACAATTATCAAAATCTTATCAATTCATCGTCCGCGGGGGCATATACCTATCAACATTCGACAATCAGCGTCTGGGGAAAATTTAAAGCAATGAAATACATCACTTTCAAAGAGGCAAAATGCATACACCTAAAATGGCCTACATCAATAATAGTTCCGTAATTAATTAAATATTTTAAATATTTAATTAAATCTAATTCGACCAAGGATAAATAAATTTCTAAATAATTTATTTATATTGTTCATTCTTTTAGATTAAATAAATAAGCTTTATTTAATCACTTTCTTATCCATTTCTAATTAATTAAATAAACATTACGACGCATTTATATTATTATCATATAATTCAATAATATTTTATTCAAATAAGGATTAAATATTCCTCTCTTCTAAAAATCCTCAAAATTCCATTCACAACTAAATATTCCAAATATTTAATTAATTCTTCTAAAGTCACATCATAATTAAATATTCTAAATATTTAATTAATTCTTCTAAAGTCCATTCACAATTAAATATTTTTAATTGAATCTTCTATAGTTCTAAAATCAAAAATCAAACTCACATGAAATTAAATAAATTTATTTATTTAATATTGGATTATCTTCAACAACCGTGAAACAAACTTCCAAAACAGAAAATTAATTTCTCTGTTCCTGTGCAAGCTTGTTCCTGTGGGTTGAAGACAAGCCTCCATTCTTCTCTCCAACCTCCCAAAATCCTCCATCTTCCTCTCAACCTCTCCATCTCTCACCATTCAAAATTACCAAACAATCTCACAACCATTGATCTTTGTTAGCCAGACTCTTGCCTGTGAAAATCTATAAAAGGGACTGCCGGGTCTTTGAAAAACATAGAAGCTTTCATACAGGAAAACTATAGTCAATTAGCTTTCAAGCATTCATAGCATTTCAGTTTTTAGCATAGCATAGCATTCCATATCATGGCTTATCATCCTCATTTCATAGTTTTAGAAGCATTCATAATCCACAGCCCATGTCCAGAATTTACAACCCCTGTGCATATCCGTATATCACATTTTCACTCCATCAGCATATAGGATAGAGAAGCACTCTCCTTTTGCATACTCATTTTGCAAGTTGCCATTCTAAGAAGCTTCGCTTACACAATCTGAGAACAACAGCTTCAAAAGAATCACTGGAGATAGAGAATAATGGAACGGTTCTGAAGAAGCTTTGTTTGTTTTCTTTGAATTCAATTTATCTTGCTTTCTTTGGTTTAATGTTTCATTTGTGTGTTTTTATTGTTTAACTTCGATACTAACCTTTATAAATACTACAATGCATCCTCTTTGTACCCCCTTAATCTCAACCATTTTCAAAATAAATTAGTAGTTTAGGAAAGTAGACTCAAGAGCGCCATCCTTGTTTTTATTCCATCTCAAAATTTTGAGTGTAACTATCCTCAATTTCATGTCCAAGGTCAGTATTTCCTGATTTCAAAAGAAAAAAAGTGGCCACTTAAGCCCCCCTTTTGGGAACCATCTTGGTGCACTTACCTTAGGGTTAGGCCTGCCCACCAGGCCAGGCTCTGTGACTACAAGCCAGGCTGGAGGGCTATGGCTTCAATCCCAGCCGGGATGCTGTGGTCCAACCAGGCTAGGGCCAGATTCTAGGCATCACTTATGGCCAGACATTTCCACCAGGCCAGGGCCAGGGCCAAGACTAACGAGACATTTAGGACTGGGCCAGGCCTAGGATCAGGCCAGGGGCTCAGGGCCAAGGCCAGGCTAGAGCCAGGGCTTCAATCAGGGCCGATATTGGTAACCAACCAGGCCAGGCCAGATCCACCTGTACCCATTCCATGGCTAGAGAGGGCTGCACACCAGGGTCTCAGCTTAGGCCAAAACCAACAAGTATTTAAATTTAGAAAATAATCTTGCTGCCAGGGCCTAAATAGGTCCACCAGGCAAGGGATTAGTGTTAGTGTTAAGATTAGTTCAATTAGAGTGACAATTCAACTACAGTTTAGAGTTAGGGTTATGATACAATTACGATTAGAGTTCAACAAGGTTCAATTAGGGTTAACATTTAATTAGGGTTAGGGCTCAATTAAATTTAGGGTTAGGATTAAATATTAATTAGGGTTATAGCTAAGGTTAGGATTGTTGTTGCATTAGTTAAGATTAAGGTTAGAGTTTAATAAGGGCTAAGGTTAGGGTTTAATTTGGATTGAGGTTCAATTAAAGTTAGGGTTAGGGTTGGGGTTCATTTAGGGCTAGGGTTAGCATTCAATTAGGGTTATATTATAAATCTTTGGGTTAGTGTTAGTTTTAGGGTTTTAGGATAAAATTTGGGGTTACATTTAAGCTTCAATCAAGGATAGGTTTAGTGTTAAGGTTAAATTTAGGGTTTAATTATGGTTGGTGTTGGGTAGGGTAAGGGTTATGATTCAATTTGGGTTTAATTAGGATTCCATTAGAGTTAAATTTAATTAGGGTTAGGGTTAATGATTGGGGTTAGGGTTAGGATTAATTTTTAGGGTTAGTGTTACAATTTTATGATAAAACTTGGGGTTAGGATTAGGGTTAGGTTTAGGATTAAGGTTAGGTTAGGGTCGGGGTTTAATTAGGGTTGATGTTAGGTTCAACTAGGGTTAGGGTTAGATTCAAGTGTCATTTATGGTTAGGGAGGTTTACAATTAGGGTTCCATTAGGGTTACAATTCAATAAGAATCCAATTAGGGTCAATTTTAAGGTTAGGCCTGGGATTAGGGTTCAATTAGGGTAAGGATTAATCTCAGGGTTAGGATTATGATTCAATTAGAGTGATAATTACAATCCAAACCTTAATAGTAATTCCAACCCTATCCTTAACACTAACCAAAACTTTATTCCTAACTTGAAACTTGTTATAATTATAATCCAAACCCTAACCCTAACCATAATTCTACCCCTAACCCTAACATAATTCTCACACTAACTATGACCATAAACCCAACTTTAACACTAAATCCTAACCCTAATCATAATAATAAATTTGAACCAAACCCTAACCCTAACCATGATATAAACCCTAATCTTAAATGCTAACTCTAATCATAACCCTAAATATATTAATTTATTCAATTTGTTACACACGCCGCAACTGCTACTAGCTTATCTATCTTAATATGTTCATAAAATACCCCTCGAAAATGAAATCTCTCGACGTATAATATATAGATTAATATATTAAGATATATAAGCTAGTATTTTAGTTTAATGGAAGATACATATTTGATACAATTTAGATAATTTTTTTAAATGTTAATATATTAATAAAAAAATTATATAATCATTTACAAAATGATACATTAATGTTAATTATTATAAAATTATACAAATAATATATTAATCACTATAATTTAAATTATAGGATAATGCATGTCTTTATAATACTCACGTTTTTATAATTATAATTATTTAATGTATTATAAGAAGTTAAAACATAAACATGCAATTATAATTATTATTATTTTTAAATATATTTTTTTTTAATTTTTAGAAAACATATCAATAAATGTTAATTTTATTATACCTTTATTTAGTGAATTGTTTTATTTACCAAATAGTATAATAATTTATTATTTTATTTATCAAATTGCATAATAAAATAAATCTTTTAAAAAAAAAAATAAAAAAAAATAATGTAAATTAATAAAAATAGTTTTAAAGTAAAACAAATATAATAACATATTTTTAATTTGTGTATCAATAATTTTTTTTTTTTTGATTGGTAAAGGCAGGTAAGCCCTGCAAGATTTTTTATTCATAAAAAATGACCAACAGTTACAACAAAGTAAGATAACAACTGAATATCCTCAAATCCAGACAAACCCACAGCTCCAAACTACTTCAGCAACGCTAAGTACAACAATAGATAAACTCTGAGTAGCAACAAAAATACATTAAAGAGAACAGTATCACAACAAAAGCTTCCTAACATTGTCTATTTCCTACTCTTCCTTTTATCATGCGATCGAAGTGACATACTAAAAACAACATCCCTCTTCTTCTTCATCTTTCTTTGGACTATATGCCATTTCTCCTCCTGATCATCTAACCAAGATAGCTCTCCAATACCTTCATTAGGGACGTTACTCCCTTCAAAAAAGGCCAAACACACTCCATTTGATTGATCCCCACCCTCAACATTAGGGACATTGCCCTACACCACTCCAAAAGCGATTATACATTAGTCTCAATGTCCTTGTGAGTTACATTTGAATATGAGCAATTAGTTTTCTTCATCGACTCATTCCTATCCACATCATCCTTTTTCCACCGAATAATGATGGGGAGAAACTTCTTTCCACCATGATGCTTGATTATCCCTTTTGCGTTTGGAATAGTGCTCAACAATATGCCCGGTTTTAAAACAACATCTACACCTAAA
>VDFB02025377.1:0-35147 GCA_007258455.2 Sequoia sempervirens
TTGCAATGACATAAATAGGAATCAGAAAATGAATTAGGTATAAGATGCAAGGCCCATGCCTCCCTGCACCAAGAGAACTTATTCGTGCTCAACGGTTTTGTAGGTGAATCTGCAACATTATCTCAAATGCTAACCTTATGAATCAGGACCTTACCACCTCTACCATCTCATAAAAAATGTGATATTGATCATCAATATGCTTCATACAAGCATGGTACATAGGGTTCCTGGCCAAACCAACTCCTAAACACAATCTTTGTAACCATTCTGCCTCTTTACATGCATGTGTAGCAGCCATATACTCTAGGTTAATAGTGGACAAAGCAACCATGGCTGCTTCTCACTGATCCAACTAACAATAACGCCAAACAAAGAAAATACAGCCCCTCTCAACCTTCAACCATCCAAGTCATGTGTTGCATCAACAAAGCCCTATATGTCCAATAACTTGATCACATCATTAAAACTATGATAATATAAACAATCAAAAGCCCCTCATAGATATCTAAAGACCCTCTTAACAAAAGTCCAATGCTCTCTACCATGGTTAGACATAAACCTGCTAAACACTTCCACTGCTTGGGCAATATCCAATCTAGTACAAACCATTGCATACATCAACCTACCAACACCATTAACATAAGGCACATTATACATATCTTCAAAATCATCATCCAACTTAGAACACATCCAATGAAAACTTAGTGCTTACAACTTACAAGGAATACTAATTGGTTTAAAATCATGCATAGCAATCTGCTGCAAAATAATGCCAACATACTTCGATTAAGCCAAAGTTTTCTATGAACTCAGTCCTTATTGATTTCCATTCTCAAAATAAATTTTGCTACCCCTATATCATTCATATTAAATGTATCTTTAAGCTCCCTAATCATTACTTTGTTGTTCCAAATGAACATATTATCAATATATAAGACAATGATTAGAATCTAATCGTCAATACATTTTATGTAAACACAATGATCTTCACTTCTAACATAACACAACTTCAATGCAAAAGCATTGAACTTCTAATACCACGTCTGAGGCAATTGTTTCAAACTTTATAGTGACCATTTTAACTTGCAAACCAAATTTTAGTTTCCTTTTACCTCAAACCCATATGGCTGTCACATATAAATTTCCTCTTCAAGATCCCCATGCAAGAAAATAAATTATACATCCATCTACTTGTTGATGTGATTTTTGTGACCTCACCAACCAGGTAGAACAAAGTTTCCAAATGGATACCCTATTCTCTCTTGAACAAAGTATTCAGCGTGCTAAGATTGCAAGTGAGATCACGCTTTCAACCCCAAGGTTCTTTAAATGCGAATAGGCTCAGTTTGGTTGATGTGTGTATGCTGTGTACTCACGAGGGGACTTACGTAGTTGTTCAAATGCGTGTAGTAACGACCAATATGTGCTTTTGAAGGGGATTTTTGCGCGAATGATTTGGCTTTACAATGCAAGTTTCCTAAAATTAACCAAGATTATGCGGAAATTGAATGGTTGCAGAGATTTCTAAAATTTTAAGTTTTAATCTAAATGCAAATGAATGTTATGCTTAACTTGAATGAACTTCGGACAAACCTTGCCTAGCC
The DNA here is from genome assembly GCA_007258455.2 of Sequoia sempervirens. NCBI lineage: Eukaryota > Viridiplantae > Streptophyta > Pinopsida > Cupressales > Cupressaceae > Sequoia > Sequoia sempervirens. The sequence continues at coordinate 1,605 of VDFB02025377.1, forward strand.
TCCCTTAGGACAGCTTCAACAAAGCAAGTGCAATCTTCAAAGGGTGAAAATGATGTTCAAATCACAATCCAATGATGCAATTACCATCACAGCGATGCATAACTACACATGAATTTCGATCGAAGTTAAGTGCAAAATGTTCCAGTTGACCACGCAAGACGAGCTTACCATCAGTAAGAACGTTAGTGGTATGGATAAAAGAAATTCACTTATGTCAAGCATAAACATCCATGTCTAAATACTAGCATGAGATTAACTCCTAATTGAAGTCAAAGGAATAAGAAACCTCACGAACTATTCCAAACAAAGTTGAAATTCACCATCAATGAAAAGCTTTATTAAGAATAGTCTTTTGTGACAATCTCTTACAAAATTCTCAAAGGGAGAATTCCCCTTCTTCTTCAACAATGCAAATGAGAAACTACTCTAACTTAAAAGCTTCTACTCTCTATTCTGCTTCAACAATAGCTCTCTATTCTCTGATTCTATGACTACTAGAGTACAAATGAGGGGGACTCCCCCTTATATAGCTGGCCTATTTCAACCGACGGCCCAGATCGAATTACAATGGAGGGCTCAGATTGAGCCACCTCAGCCCTAGACAAGCTTTGCCCTAAAAACTGCCAGAAGGTGGAGGAGTGGCGTCATAAATGCTCCTAAAAATAGCAGATTCCTCCTTTGACCAGTATGAGCAATTAATGCCCACTAACCTTCTAGAAGATTCTCGTCCACGACCCGGATTCCTTTGCTCTTCTCTCGGACCGCGTATGCCATGAATCGCGCCAGCACTGCGTCGACCTCTTCTTCAGAAATTGATGGAGTGAGATTCAGCTGATACTCCAAGATGGCTACCATTTGCTCGTGCTTCTCACAAGATTTTTCCCAAGTCTCCATAGAATCCTGCGTGCTCTGAATGATTGTTGAAAACGTGGAGATGTTTTCAAAATCCAACTGGGAAAATGTCCTCATCTCTGTAAAGAATGGCTGCAACCTTGCCCTTAGTCCTTCTGCATCAACCTCTTCATGCGCAAGCCTTCTTGCGAATACTGCCTCCAAAGTGTTAAGAATACTCTCATGAATATTCCTCATAGCCTTTCTGATCCTGGAGGACTCCATTGCTGCAGTGTCAAAGAAACTCTTCCCAGTGAATGCTGCTGAATGCCACCCACGGAAATCATACCTATCACCTGCTTGAATTACCCCTTCATTCACCAGAGTTTGCGTGGGAACACGCATCAAAACAGCAAGACGTGGGATAGTTTTGTCTTGAAAGATGTGGGTATCTCCCCAAGCTTGCTCAACATCATCCAAGCGTGAAAGAATACCAGAAACATTTTGAAATGCTGAGGCAAGATCCGCCATAAACTTTTCAGCCTCAGCACGGACACCATTTACCCACTTATCTCCTTCTCGCACAGCCCTCTTCACTTCTTCAAGGCCGCTGATCGGCTCACGTGGCAATTCTGATGGAAGCTCTGCCGCTGGATTACCTTGAGCAACAGGATGTGCGAGATTTTGCACATACTCAACCAACGCCTTGTGCTCTTTCTTCAACCTTTTGTATTTTCCTTCCTTCTTCACCAGCCTATCTTTCAATGCTTGAAACGAACTTTCAGCTTCTTCCACCACCTGTGCTCCAGAAGGACGTCCCAATTCGACTGTGGTGATTGTGTACTTCTCCGGCATTGCATCACTCAAGTCATGATCCTCCCTTGGGGCAGCGATATGAAGGCTGCGAGAACCGGCCTCATTGGTTTCCATCCTTGTATATTTCCTTGCCCTCTTCCGCTTAGGCGACTTGCTTGTTCTGTTTAAGAGTTCTTCCATTTCAAGTGCTAGGTCGGCGTCATCATCTTGGTCCCTTCTGATCGCCTGTGAAAGCCAGTTTCGTTGAATATCATAAATAATCAGGGGCTGCTCCTCAGTTGCTTCCACTTCTCGAACTTCTTCCCGAGCAGTATTTGTTGGAGGCTCAATTATCTCGACCTCTTGATCACTCCCCTCATGAGTCCCAGCATCTTCTTCTCCGAAGGAAAAGTCAAAGTGGGTTTCCATATCTGATTCTTCCCCTTCATCCCGCTTACTGGCAGCTTCAGGATCATTCACACTCTGAGTATCAACTTCTTTCAGCATTGGCTGGTTAACTTCTCCGACTTCCGGCTCCTCATTTCTTGGAGCTCTCTGACTAGCAAACAATGAAACTTCACGCCTACTGGAAGAATGAGATACCAGCTGAGTGGACGCTGTATCCTCCGACCCCTGCGGCTCCGGCTGAACGGGCTCCCTTCTTTTTGATTCTGGACCTCGTGTGAGTTGCTTCTTCCTCTTTGCTACCACCGGCGGCCTTCTATCACCCATGAGGTCATACGTGAGGGCGACTGACCTTCTCCTTAATCTATTAACACGCTCATCCACCCATGCTCTAGTGAATGTCATGACCGGGATAGACAGAGTGTCTAGATCCACAATCTCTGGTTCGGCCCAATCTATTGGTGGCATCGGAGCGTTCTTTACCGTTTCATAATCTGGATGGGTGACCCTAGTATCCTCCTCAAGTTGATCTGGCACCTTAATCACCTCACACTCTCTGATTAGCTTCAGGGGCAGCCTTGAAAACATCCTTCTCCTGATTTCGTCCTCGCTCCCAGCATTTGCCCAAAAGTCTTCCAGGTGGGCCTTGTGTTTGTATTCTTCTCCTTGAACCGTTCCAATCATTCCCCTAGGATCGAAACTCTGTCGGCTGGTATAAAGGGTTAACTTGTAGAATTTCAGCTCATCCTCGGCCTCTTTGGCTGCTTGTAAGGTAGGGCATTCTTCGAGTGAATTTCCCAACACAATGGGAAAGTGTAAGCCTCCCTTCTTCTTTCTTCTAATGATCTTGTCATAGGCCACCAATTGCCTGGACAACTCAAGCAATACCATTCTGTTAGTTGGATACCTAGGTAGTTTGTAGACATGTGAATCGTACCCTGGCAGCCTCAAATAGGTAAACTTTGGGAATTGGACGAACCAACACCCATATTCTTCTACCAGCATCTGAGCTTCCTCGGATAACCTCTGTTGTAGCCTCTGCTGAAGGGTCCTTGTGATGTACATGGTAAAGGCATCATTTACTCTTTGAAAGTCACCAGTGTGAGTAAGATGTAACTGTCTGCATGACTGGTGAATCTTGAACTGATTGTAGCCGCAGCCAATTGGCTCCTGGTACGCCAATCCTCTATACTTGGTCATTCGAGCTAACATGTAAATGACGTATGAGCTCATGTAAAATGTTTTTGTTCTTCTGAGGCTCCGGAACTGCTCATCGATGTTATCACTTATCATCTTCGCCCAGTTTACTTGCTCGTTCCCCTCGAGCACTACACTGATGTAAAAGAACATCCATGGCTCGAATATGAATGACTGAGGGCTGCCATTGACTCTGCTGAGCAACATAATGATGTCGCAATACTCTTGCTTCAGCTCCTCTGAAATTATTTGTTTCGGTAGCCTGGCAGCAGGTTGCTTTGGCTTGCGCATCCATGAGGTGTTTATCCTTTTCATGCACTTTTCGAAGGTGGTGGCGTACATCTTATCTGCCTTGGCCTTGGACTTGTACAACATATTGTCCGTGGCGAGGATTCCAAACGCCTCGCCAATTGCATCTGGAGCGAAATTAGCCATAATCATACCGTCAGGAGAGGTGATAGTTCGATCCTCAGAATTGTAGAAGTTGGCACACTCGAGGATTAACTCAGGACAACGGACTGCTGGTTGGAAGCCTGCTGCATTGTACAACCCGCTCTTCACAATATTACGTGATGCATCTGTTGGAAGGTTGCCACCTTGCCCGTACATTCGGCGTATGAACGTCTCGAGGTTGAAGGACCCGAGGTTGGTGTCCGTCAAATTGCCATACTTTGAGATGATCTTTGACTCTGGGATGAAGGACTTCTTTAGGCCCTTGATAATCGCCTGCCTGGAGGCGTTCTCTTTGACAGCTTCGTTGTTTGCAGCCTTAGTTCCAGCAGCGTCAGCCATCTGCAAAACAAAAAGCGAACATTAGTCCATCAACTTTTTAAAACAACAATCACGTGAGGCGGCTGGCGGTTGGAGTTGGCTGCAAAAATAAATACAAGTTAGTAGCGTTAGCAGCCAACTTCGACTTTTCAAGAATTAAACTTCAACCTTCAACAACTCGCAGCCAAAAGAAATATTCAACTTCTCGCAAGAAATTAACTCTATCAATCTCAATCTTCGAAAAAAAACGTGTTAAGTCTCAGCAATATTTAAATCAGCAATTCCGAATGTTTAAAATCAGCAAGCTTTCAAATTAAATTACCAAGTTTGAAATCAGCTCTTCGACAGTTATACATCAGCAACTTCGAAGAATTTAAATAAGTCCGAGAGTTATTAACGTGCAAGTTTAAATCAGCAAGTTTCAACAATTTAAAATCAACTTTTCGAAAGTTATAAATCAGCAACTTCGAAAAGCAATCGAAAACTAGCACTTCGAAAATTATAAAACAGCAACTTCGAAGGCTCTACGATTTAAAACTAATTCGATTCCAACACTCAGCAATTTCAGAAAATTTAAAGCTCAAACAACTTTGAATTCAAACAATTTCAATCTTCAGCATAAATGATTTCAGCATTTCAAACTTCGAAAACATTTCAAAAGTATTTCGACCTTCAGCAAAATAAAAAGTTTCAGCAACTTCGAATACATACCTCAACCACGTGAAGAAATAAAAAAATGCTAAACTCTTCAAACTCTACTTCGAAGCACTTCGCAACTTGCAACTCCGAATCTCAGCAACTTCAAGAAATCAACTTTCAGCAACTTCAATCTCTTACAAAAATCGAATTTAGCACCTCAATCTTCCAGCAACTCTCAAATGAAATTTCACAAATCAACTTGCCAGTATAAATTTCAACTTCGAATCTTGTGAGACGAGAATGAAAATCCTCAGAGTTTTATAGCAAAAGGCTGGCGCTAATTTTAGCAGATGCCTTTTATTCCCTTCATCATGACTGACGCATTTGCTAAATTTAAAAGGGAATATTCCAGTCATCAGGCAGTTGTTATGACAATTTGCTATTCGGGGAGATTCTTTCCTCGATTTAAATTTAAAATTCCCTCCCGACTGCAAGTTACTTCTAGTAATTTCGAGAAAATCAATTTTTACACCGATTTGAAGTTATCTCAACTGCATTTTAAAATGGCACTTTTAATTTATTAAAATTTTTATTTAAAAGCCATTTTAATTTATTTCTTCAACGTATTTTGAAAATTCGATTATTAATCGTCGAAACTGGCTAGGCATAACTTTATTTTCCATCCGTAATTGACTTCCAAAATAAATTCCCCTTGCTAAATCGTCCGAAATTTTAAAATTTCATGGGTTAAAATTAAAGGGGGAATTTAAATATTGACTTAGGAAAATAATTAATTAATAAATTAATTTCTCCGTCTTGGGCAAATTTAAAAATTTATCGCCTGGAGAAATTGTATAACTTCCAACGCCTTTTTAATTTCATCTTGCTTTGGAGGATTCAAACGCCTTTGATTTTTAAGAAAATCATCAGTGATTTTATGTGTATCGTGAAAGGGGGAAATATTTAATTTAATATCAAAGCGCTTATTATACTTTATTTCCAACGCCCCTTTAAAATTTTCTTGATGCCATTTGATAATTTCAAAAATTATTGCTTGGTTTATTTTGAATGTTAAATCGTTTTTACTTTGAATGCCTTTTTTATTCCAAGTTTGGGCGCATATGGGGTAAGCAGCTTTGAATTTCATCATCTCAGGCGCATATCACCATGTTGAGGTTTCAGCTCGGGCATGTTTCATGTATTCTAGATCTTCCTCTAGGCGCGTTTAAGATCTCGAGCTTGCACTTTGTTCCTTGGGCGTAAATGAGCCACCAACACCAAATTTCTCATGACTTCGAAATTTTTCAAGATCCAATTTTCTTCTTCAAATGAGGGCGCATGGACAAGGGTCAACATTCAGCTTTTCTCTTTAGGCGCATATAAGATCTCCAGCAACTTCCAACTTGTGCCTTGGCTTTGGGCGCATATGATATGTTGAGGTTTCAGCTTAATCATTTTGTAAATTCTCCAGCTTCCAGGCGCATTTTAGACCTTCTACTCCAAGTTCTACACTTAGAAAATTTCGAGGCTTTTCTCTTTTTTCCCAAGGCGCATCCAGGGGAGTCTTCTTCAAGTTTCCAACGCCTTAGTAGATTTCTATTGTTTGGGGCGCATTTAGCACAAGGTGCTTTCAGCTTTGAGAGGGGCGCACTTTATCACATCAACCTTCAATTCCCAGACTCCAAGGGCGCATATGAGTGCATGAACTTCTAGTTTGACATGGGCGCATTTGGGACCATCAATTTTCATTTTCACCACTCTACACACTTAGGCGCATTTGAGTGGGTTTACTTTCAGCTTGAGGCGCATTTTACACAAGGTGCTTTCAGCTTTGAGAGGGGCGCAAAAGATGTGTTGAACTTTCAATTTGATCATTAAGGTGAAATTTCTAAGTCCCCAAAGAGGGGCGCAAATAGACCCATAAGCTTTCACTTTTGACCTTTAGGCGCATTTGAAACTTCCACTCTTGGTGGGCGCAAATCACTATGCCGACTTTCATTTTCAAAACTTCAATGGCGCATTTGGCCCATCCAGCTTTCGTTTCCAACACTTAAACTTTTTAGTAACGTCTTTGCTCTCCAGGCGCATACAAGAGGGTAAGCTCCCAATTAAGGGCGCATTTAAGTGCCAGAACTTTCATTTTGAGACTTAGGCGCATATGAGACCTCCAACTTTTACTTTTAGCTTGGGCGCATTTTACTACATCAACTCTCAGTTTTGACACTTAGAAAAATTTCCATCGTTTTACTCCTCTCAGTCTTCAAGGGCGCAATTGAGAGGTCAAGCATCCAATTAGGGGCGCATTTACTAGGGTCAACCTCCAGTTTCTAACACTTAGAAAAATTTCCATCATTCCAACCTTCTTGGGCGCATTTGACCCTAACAACTTCGAGTTTTACCCAAGGGCGCATATGGAGGGGTCAACGTTCAATTTAAAACACTTAGTGAAATTTTCATGTTTCTAAAGAGGGGCGCATTTGGACCCATGAACTTCAAGTTTTCCAGACTTAGTCATTTTTCCGCCTCTGTTCAGTCTTGAAAGCGAGTTTCACTACCGGACTTGAAATTTTATCCATTTTAGCAAATTTTACGCCTTCTGCCAGATTTGAGTTGATTTTCCTTTGTCAACCCTAATTTGCCCTGACTTTCTATTTTTAGAAAGTTCTTTGAATTTTGCGCCGTTGATTGAATTCTGACCCTGGGAAGCCCGATGTCTGCCCTGCTCTGAATTTCACTTGATTTGTTCCGTCAGTGCCTGATGCCTGTTTGCGCCTGCTATTTTTAGCAACCTGCTAAAAATAGAAACTGTTCAGAAAGTTTTCAAATTTCACGTGTTGAATGCCCGAAACATGGTGATCGTCACTGGAAGCTGTTTCTGCGTGAATGTCGGGTCCTGCCCTTGATTTTAGGAAACCCTAATTGACCTGCTAAAAATAGCAATCATCTGATTCTTCATCCTCTGTAACTCTGTTTGCTTTGAAATTCGCGCCACGGATTACTCATCACATGCTTGTCCTGTGCTCGCTGAGATCTGGTGTCAACCTGCCATTTATAGCTGCTTCTGAAGTGACTTACTATTTATAGTAAGTGCCTGTTTCTGAGACTTCCTTTGCTCCGTTTGTCTTGAAATTTGGACAGTGTGCTCTTCGTTGGTGGACTAGCCCATTTGTGCCGGCGCCTGCGATCAACTTTCTATTTATGGCCCTCGTCCAAAACGCCTTACTAAAAATAGCAGGTTCTCCGATTGCCTTCAAATTTTGCCAGCAGATTCTCGAAAGGATGCTGATCATGATGGCTACCTCAGTTTTGAACATTTTGACTTCTGACTCCTCATTTTTAGCGCTGAAGCTCGAAACCCTAATTTTGTGCATGTTGCCCAGATGAGCTCCGTTTGACCCCGTTTCAATTGCATGCTAGTCAGTTTGCAGTTCCGAAGTGCCGAGCTGCTGCCTGAGAGATACCTGCTAAAAATAGAAGGCGGCCGGAAAAGTGACCGACCGGCTGCCTGATGATCTTGCATGTCATACTTTTGAAAAATCTCAAAACCTTAAAACCCAGAAAAATCTCCAACATGCAAGCATTGGCTAAAAATAGCAAGTTTCAAAAATACCCATTTGCATGCTATACCATTGCGAAGCTCTGAAAACCCAGAAAGAAAATGCCGACATGCGCTAAAAAATTCTGCATGCAAACCCTGATATCGGCCTCCGAAGGCTGAGTGCTGAAAGTCATCATCATACTTTGCATGTCATATTACCGCGAAGGTCTCGAAAAACCCAGAAGGAATCTCCGGACATGCATCAGAAAATGTAACGTTTAGACCTCGAAATCTGCTCTGGAAGCTGTACTGCTAAAAATAGCAAGTCGTCCGTTCTTGCTCAAATTTTGCCAAAAGTGCACTTGAAGTGCTCGGAATGCAATGAAGTTGTCCGAATGTGAATAATCTTAAGAAAATCAACCCTAAACTGACACTTACTAAAAATAGAAAGTTGGCAAAACTTAGTGAAAATTTAGGGGTTGCTTGCCGAAAGCATCGTAATAGCAGTGTTAGGCTCAAAAGCTGACAAACCAACTCAATTTGACTTCAAAATGACCTAAAAGATGTGAAACCCTAATTTCAGACTTGGTCGAATCTTATGTTCAAGCTTGCTGACGGGAGCGTCCCCGGAAAGCAGAAAGCAGAAAAGAAGCAGAACGAAAGAGAAAGACAAAAACCAAAACCAAAAGACCAGAGGAGCAAAGATTTTAGGGGTCCCCATTTTGAATGGGGCGATGTGTGAAAAGGTCACAACACTACTCTACTTCAAAATCACAAGCAATAGCAATAGAAAGTAGGAATCTAATGTAAGTCTATTTAACACCAGGCAAGAAAATTTCATCAAAATCAACTCTCAATGAGTAGCCTTCAGCCAACAATCTAGCTGTGTACCTCTCTAACTTACCATCTACTCCGAATTTCTTCTTGAACACCCACTTGCAACCAATGGGCTTCCTTCCCTTGGGCAAACTCACAAGATCCCAAGGGTCACATTTGTCTGAGGCCATCATCTCATCCTACATGACCTCTATCCAAGAATCACACTTATCTAAAAAGAGAGCATTTCCGAAAAAGTTTTCAGTTCATCATCAATGCACAATAAAACAAATACAGAATGGAAATCTAGCGAGCTATACCTATCAGCTTGGTTTAGTTGTCTCGTGGATCGTCTCAAGGGTGGAAAAAGGAACTCTATTTGTTCCTTTGCAAGCCCAACCTACTCAAAACTCACCTGAATCATTTTTTCTTGTGTATCCTCTAATCTATCATTTTGTTCTTCAACATGTGCATCCTCCTACTTCTTGACCTTAGTCTCAAAATGCATTGTTTTCTTTCCTTCCATTTCTTTTGGCTACACAAGATCTGAAAATACTCTTAAATTCCATGAAAATCGCATCCTTAGAATAAATCATTTTCAAGGTTAGCAAATTCCAATGTTTATAACCTTTTACATGCTCACTATAACCAGCAAAGATATATTTCTATAATTTTGGATATAACTTAGATTGTTTTCGCATAGGCACATGAACAAAAGTCTCATAGTCAAATACCTTTAAATGTGAAATGGAAGGCTTCTTACTTGTCCACACTTGATAAGGAGTCTTTTCTACAAGATCCAAATAAGGAGATCAATTTATCAAGTAACAAGCAGTACTCATAGCATCTACCAAAAGCACTATTCCAACTATGTACCACTCATCATACTTCTAACTCTTTCCATTAAGATTTAAAGATCAATTTATCAAGTAACAAGCAATACTCATAGCATCTACCCAAAAGCACTAATACAACTATGTACCACTCATCATACTTCTAACTCTTTCCATTAAGATTTAAATCCTCTCTCTGCAACCCCATTTTGTTGAGGCATATAGGGGGTAGTCTTCTACCGAACAATACCTACATGTCTACAAAAATCATCAAATTCCCTGGAGCAATATTCACCACCATTGCCAAATCTCAACACCTTTATTTTATTATCCAACCATTTACCTACATGTGCCTTGAAATCCTTAAATTTGAAAGAAACTTCAAATTTAGAATGCAGAAAATAAAACCAAGTGTATAGAGAGTAATCATCAATGAAAGTAATATAATAATGAGATTTACCCATTGAACCAACATCTATTGGACCAAACACACCTGAGTGAATAACTTTTAATAATATATCCAAGATCCAAGCAAACAACAAAGCAATAAGATACATTTATCTTCCTTGTCAAGGTTTAGTTTAACATCTATTTAACCTAGCTAACTCAAAATCAAATTAAAAGCATTTAAATGTTTTGCAATAGAATCATCTTCCTTCATTTTTAAGAGTCTTTTAAAATAACAGCTTATTAGTCAAACTATTAGTTTGATAGATATCACCTATCCTCTTCCATAGTGCAAATGCAGTGGTCTCCTCTGAGACATTCAAGAAGATGGCATCTACAAGATACAACCGAATGGTTCCCCACACCTTCTTGTCCAACCTTTTCCAATCTTCATCAAACATCCCATCCGGTTTTCCTTTCTTTGCTACAACTTTCCACTCATCCCTTTCTTCCAAGAGATCTTCCATATTTAGTTTCCACAACTCATACTCCAAATCATTAAACTTTTTGATCCTTGAACAAGAAGTAAAGGCCATGGTTTCAATCACTCACAAATCTGCAAATCACCAAATCAAAAGCTCCCACTTTGACCAAAAACCCACAACACTTCCAAGAAAGGTGCCCACTTCTACACAAAACCAACCAAATGTTGAGAAACAAGGTAAACCATAGCTCGTAGACTTGGAATCGGTGAAAACTCGACAAGCCCAAAAATTTTGACTTGGAAAAATCTTGACAACTTAAAAAAATACTTCAATTTCTTATAAACAATTTTATTTGCAAATTTCAATTACAAAATGCATCAAATGAGTCTAGAAAACAATGAGGAAGTGTTTTCTATTAAATTTGATTCTTGAATACATATGGATTACAAAATCACATCATCATGCAAAATTGGATACAATAGCTAGTTGCTAACTGATAACTATTATGAATTTATGATGATTGTCTTTGAAAATCATCATCATAAATTGCATATCTAGGAAAATAACAAATTACAAACTTTGCAATTTCCTCTTCCACGTTCTAGTGAAAATTTGGGTAGTAGAAAGTATGATCCTCACACTCAATTGTAGCTCCCTTTTTGGCCTAAAAGACTGTGCCTATGGCTCCACCCTACTGCTAGATAGCAATGACTCCTTTGCCATATCAATGTCATCCAACAACAATCTAATCTCCTCTACTACTACGGCCACATCCTCCATAGCTTGCCTCTCAAAATCAACAATCTTATCCTCTGTAAATCAATTAAATTTTAATCAATCCACAAATTTGTTGATATGTGAAGTCAAATTATTCTTCTAGCATTGATAAAGTAGTTGACAACCTATTCCATGCGTAAATCGCATGCATTGGGCACAACCAAAGGCCCAAATGCTAGGAGGTCACAATGGGGTAGGCTATAGCCCCTACCATAATGAAGGCTATTTCAATGAGGTCGTTAGGTCGATTCAGAGAAATGTGTGTGGTGTGAAAGGACGAATAGAGGTTTTATAGAGCAAAAACCATGGCTTTTTCATGTTAAAATCGCATCTAACTCGTGTCCAACTTACGACCTTATCTTGCATTCAGTTTTTCACATTGGACTTGCTGAGTTTCAATGAGTTTTCATCAAAACATCAAGAAAAAAATTTGGCGAGTTTACTCTAAGATAACTTGCAAGTACTTGACGACTCTACGAACTATAAGGTAAACCACTACAATAAAAGCTTGTTCCCTTAGTATGCAAATCTCAAATATTGATTAAGATATGATGTGATTTACCATTAGATTAATGTGAGGAAGTTTAAATAAAAAACACATGAGAGACATAAAACTAAAAATTATATGAAGAAACCCTTTCAAAAAAAAAACTTCACCACTAAAGAAAGCACAAGTCTATATTAATCTAATAACAATGTGTTACAATAATACATCCAACTCCCTTCAATCTCATGGCATTCCAACAACATATCATTACTTCACTTGCAAATGACCCATAAAACAACTATCCAAGGCATCCAATTTATAGAGAATTGAAAGAAGAAAACCATAAATGGATTCTCAAAACCAAAACCACCAAAACCTATAGTATGGCAAAAACCTAACACCCCAATGTGACAAATATTCAATGCTTCCATGAGTAGCAACCATAATGACATCTTTGGCCCACGTGAAGAGAGGGCACACATTCCCAAGTAGGAGTGACCAAATAATGTGGACCCCACCCAACATATCAAAAGATGCTCCACTCTATTCTCTAGCACCTAGAATCAAGAAACTAGTGTAAATGCATTCCAATCATTTTGTAACTACCACTATGATAATCCACCTCCATGATTAGTGCAACTACAACCAATATTCAAGTCAATCGAGCGAAAATAATTAATAAATAATCCACCCAATCACCCCCTAGGCTACCCATTTTCAAGGTGTTGGAGACGTGAAGCAATGTTACCAAGACTTGCCAAGACTTGGTGAGTCTTGAGGCGAGTGAACCTAACCGAGTCCTAGGGACTCGAGACTTGGGTGCCTAACGAGTTTGGGAGACTCACCGAGCCTACCAGACTTGTCAAACCTGGCAAGTCTCGCTAGCTAGACTCAATTGTGGCTAGGGATAGGAAAAAATTTAAAAATGTAATAATAAAAAAACATAAGTGTTGAAAAAAAATACTTAAAATCATCTCTTACAACCTAAAAACACATTCATTTTGTTTTTAAACACAAAGAGTGAAAAAATAACTTTTGAGCCAAAAATATATGCCATTGGAGAGAAAACCAGCACATTGGTTGAGTAAGAAACAATAATTGAAGATCATTTGAGCAGGTTTGTAGCAACCCTTGATGCATCCAAAGGAACCTAAGGAGGATTTGGAAGAGCCCACCATTGATTTGGAGCTGCCTTCTATCATTTTGGAGCAAATTTGAAGAGATAAGTTTGCATTTTGAAGTGTTTTTTGCTTTTTAATTTTTAGAATTCCATTGTGTTCTACATTTTTTTTCATTCTAAGTAATGGAAAAAGGAAAAAACAAACCATAGCTATTTTTTGTATTTTTTTTAAAAATTGGCTGCAAACCCTAGTTGTTTTTAGTTTTTTCTTTTTTTTTTATTTTAATTTAATTATAAATTGTAAATGTTAAAAAAAAATCATTTATATCTAATTGCAGCATACTTCACATTTATAAATAGTTCCAAATTTTCAATCACAATGTCGAGCACAATTAGAAAGGATTCTTGTTGAAAACGTGTCATTTCTAGGGCAAAAAAGGAGAGATAACATGTATACATTGCAAAACAAAAATGATTAGGGGAGGTGTTAATCAATTGACATATCACCTTGCACACATATCAAATTGTGATGCTAAACCATGCCCACTAGCGCCTTTTGAAGTTATACACAAAGTATAAAGTCAATTAGAGACTTTTGTGCAACAAAAATAATTAAGAAATAGGCAAAGAGAAGAAATGACAACCATTGATGGAGAGAATTATTCCATTCCTCCTTTTCTTGGATCTATGAGTAATGGTAGTGGCAGTGGCAATAGTAGTATAAGTATTGGGCTTAGAATTCGTAGATATTCATCTCATTTGGATTCATATTTTGTTCCATGCACTACTCCAAATGCCCAACTATCACTTGAGAGAATGTGTTGGAAAACAAGGATAAGCATGACACCACAAGAAGTGCAATTGGAGATTTCTAGTTCTATTACACCATCCCATTTAGTTTGATTTCTGTGTATATTGAATTTTTGCATTTAGGGGTATTTAGCATTGTAGATTTTAAAGTTAGACTCTCAATTTAGAAGACTTATTTTATTTGTTTTAGGTCTCCTTATTGATAGAATATGATAGATGTCATTATTATTTGTAGGCATAGTTCAAAGCCCCTGATGATGAGATAAAGGGCTCCATTTTGAGTCAAAAGGTGGCTGATGTGAAATCCGAAATTGACGAGCAGAATGACATATGGAAGAAAAAGAAGGGTTGCACCATCATGATTGATGGTGGGACCAATAAAAAAATAGAACATTGTTGAATTTTCTTGTTTCTTCCTCAGGTAATTGTACTTCATGAAATCCATTGATTTACTGATTAAAATTTTTAATTTTTAATTTATCGAATTACTGGTTTTGTGTCTTTCTTGAGTGGCATAGTGCTCTTTAAGTCAATTGATGCTTTAGGAAACACAAAAAATGTTGAATTCTTTTGTGAGGCTTTGGAGGGAGTCTTGGCCGAGGTGGGTGAGGAGAATGTAGTGCAAATAGTTACACATATTGCAGCAAGTTACATTGTTGTAGGTAAACTTCACGTGGATAGGCATCCCTCCTTGTTCTGGACTCCTTGTGTTGTTCATTGCCTTGACCTCATATTGGGGGATCTTAACAAACTTCCATAGATCAAAACATGTATAAGTATGCAAAAAAAAATGTAAATACATATACATAAGTATGCAAAAAAAAATGTAAATACATATACAATCATACTTGGGTCCCCAATCTAATGAGGAAATTCACAAACAAGAAAGAGTTAGTTTGTCTTAAAATAACTCACTTTGTAACCAATTTTATCACGTTGCAATCCTTGCTTCAATCAAAGGTCATTTTGAGGCGTATGTTTGTCAGTGAGGAGTGGTCTACATCATCATATGCAAAGATCAATGCACAAGTTGATGTGGTTGATTGGATCTTTGATGTAGTTAATTATATTTTTGTTCATATTTCCATTTCATTTGCTTATTTGTGTTCACACTTACTTATGTTAATATTTCACAATGATTGCAATTCATGGAGTCTTTAGTTGTTCTCCTAAAAGTTGCTAATGGGGAGAAGCCCACAATGGGCTATATATATGAGGGCATGGTTAGGGTGAAAGAGGCCATTAGATTTGTTTTTTTAGGGGTTGAACATAAGCACCGTCCCATATGGGAGATCATTGATCGACAATGACAACTTCAACGTCACAAGCCCTTAAATGCAACTGCCTATTTCTTCAATCCAACATTCCAATTCCGTCCAGATTTCAAGGCCAATTAAGAGGTCTTGGGTGGGTTCTACACAATCATGGCACTTGATTCTTTGGTTGGAGCAAAAATAATCACTAAGAAAGAAATATTCATGATTGCACAAGGAGACCTCTTTGCACGAAGATATGCAAGGCCACTCAGACGACATTGCAACCAAGTAAAAACCTATTAAAGGCATAATTTAAGTTTCAAAATTATAACTTTTCCCTCTTTTAAGTTAATATTGAAAATGAAACTCAAAGTTAGACAATGAGATTGTTTGTTATTTCTTCTCATTTCAGAGCGTGATGGGAAAGGATTGGTGCTAAGCTGTCAAATCTTCAGAGGATTGCAGCTCGTGTCTTGAGCCGACCATGCAATACTTTAGGATGTGTGCACAACTAGGAGCATGTTTGAGCACATACACTCCAAGAAGTGCAATAGGTTGTCGGTGCAAAGGTTGATTGATCTTGTGTATGTTCATCACAACCTTCAACTTCGTCACCAACAAATCTCGCACGTTGACTTATCTCCCATCAGTCTAGAGGAGATTGATCCACAGTCAGATTGGATCACTAAGGTGATGATCCTATCTTCAACGATTAGGACCTTGCATGGGTTGATCAAGTGGATCAAGAGGCAAACTATAATGTCCCCTTTCTAGCCAATGGTTTGGGGTTTTGGGGTTATCCTATGACTACGATTCCCATAGGCTAGTGAGACGTTTAGGGGACCCATTGGGAAGATTCAGGCTCTTCAGTAGGCATGATGTTTCATTCCGGCTTATTTAGCTTAGTAATCTAGCATTTGGTTGGTCATTCAAAGGCATTTCAGGAGTTCACCCTTAATACTTGCTATTTATAGTAAGTAATATCAAGCTCTGTGACAGCACACCTGCAGTTGGTAATGGTGACAAGACACTCTCGGGAGATTATTGCTAGACTTTTTCCAGGAGTTATTAAATTATTAAGTCACGTTACTTTAATGATATTCTATTATTAAAGTGACTTATTAATTTAATGTTATAAAGTTACTTTGATAAAGTACTTTATAACTTGGCCATTAATAAAGTAATAAAATGACTTTATTAAAAGAATGCATTTTAAGTCACTTTATTAATATTTAAGTGAAGGGGGCGCTTTTCAAGAGAACAGATAAAATATTAAATTATTGTGCAAAGCCAAGTTGGCGTGGGATTTTGAGATGGAGAAATATTAATATTTGTATTATTGAAAAGGCAAAACCCTTACTTGGGTGTTGGATTTGGAGAAGGCTTAAAGAGAGGAAAGAACATTGTTTTCATCATCCAAGATATTATTTACAAAAACAATGGCTAAGCAACAGGTTTGCCGGTTTGAAGCTTCAAGCTGATCAGAGGATGAAAACCCTCGATTAGGATGGGATCTACAGGCGTGAAATACCGTCTAAGGGTTCTAGATTGAATGGTCTCAACCAGAGGTCATTATTAGAGCATCTCACAGATTTACTTAGCAGTTTCTTTCAGCATTTACAGTTTACATCAGCAGGTTTGAATAAGACAGAGGTCATTTCCGGCAATTACACAGTATTGCAGCAGGTCGTACTATTTAGGAGGCACAAGAAGGGGATTTGAGTTTGCAATTGAGATTGGCTCCTCACTAAACCTGGGCATACAGATCTGCAAAAGAAACCCATGTTTTTCAACAGCAAAAAAAAGCATTTAAAGTGGCACGTGGGAGGTCTAGAAGGCCGTACAAGCCAAGAGAAGAAGCATGTGGGAGTCTAGAGGCAAACTGATTTGTTTTGAAGGCTGCAAATTCCTTGTTTAACAACACTCAGCAGATCAGCATCAAAACCAAGATGAAAAATGAGCAGATTAAAGCATGGCATCCTTATCTCAGATTGTCGTGATTGTCGTGACTGCCGTGTAAAAATTCAAGTTTCAGACTTTTGCATTCTGGCTTATGGGTATGTTCTAATTATGTTTCAAATCAACAAAGAATAACTGGGTCATCTTTCATTTATGCAATTTCCTTCTTGTTTAAGCATTTTGCAATTTCTTTCAATTTACGGCACCATTTCCGACACCAAAAAACAAAAAAATCAGAATACATTCAAAAACTCAAAAACAGTTTTGAAACCCCAAGGGGACATCATACAAACACAGTAGCCATGGCAGAGGATGAAGATAATGCACGAGCGGATAGAGCATGAGGAGACCCCTTGGATGTTGATGTCACTAAGACACAGGCAGCTATTATGGCTACACCATCATCCAAGACCTATCTTAAATGCCAACATAAGACTTTCTATATTGTTGGGATAAGTGATGCGAGCTCCTCTAAGCCATAAACATATCTTCAATTTTTTTCATATCTGTTTTGATGCCATGGATTTCATAATCCATGATATTTGTATACATTTGACAATATTTATAATTTTAAATTTATATATCTATCAATGTTATTGCCTTCGATTAAAAATTAAATTTCATTTTTATACTCATGTGATGGATGTATACTTGTGTATATGGTCAAAGTAGCTTCTATTTGGTTAGTTTATTGTGTCTATAAAGTAAATTTATTAAAGGGTGCTTGAAACAAGTTTTAAATCCTTAAAAATATCTATATTACATGGTTTTTCCAATATGCTAAGTTTGGGCACCAAGTCTAAGTCCAAGTCAAAATTCAGTTTGTCAAGCGAGTCCAAGTCTTGTAACTATGATGTGAAGTACATAGAATTTGAAAGGTTAATGTCACCTTAATCTAAACAATAATATTCTAGACTTAATAAATCTAAACTATGCAGTCCACACAATTTAACATTGTCGGTTAGACTACTAGATGCAAAGCCTAGGTTTTAAACTAGTTTATCCAAGGTCAAAAACAGTTTCAATATGGATCTCATGATTCTTGCCCTCTGAGACTAAATCGTCATAGAAAGAAAAGAAAAAAGTAAGTTTCAATAATAACTAGTGTTGCTCTTTTTATATTTTCTTACTCCCTTCCTATATGAAGAAATTGTCATTTTTGCTTTGTAATCGAATTTTTGTAAAAATGATTTTCAAATGTTATAACATTTTATTAAAGTGAATGGAATCCCAAACCAAGAGACAAAAGTTATTTGTCAAAACATTAGCTTACAGTCAATAATCTAGACAAGTATCACATAAAAAACAAAAGTATAGCATGATAGAGCAGAAAGAGAAATATTTACTCAAGGAAAAGGAGAGATCAATTGGATTTGTCTCACCACATACATAAGAGCAAAGGCAAATAAACTTGTTGAGACTCTAAAGCAACACACCCAGCCTCAGGCATCTTACATTGTCCATGCCAAGAGAGGATGGTCCTAAGGAGGGTAATTAGATGCAACCTCGATCTGTGCAAAAGAAATTCCCCCTTTCAAGGAGGTGAGAACAACAAAATCCAACCAGCCTATAGACAATGGCAGGGAGTCAGCAACAAGGCTCTCCCTGAGCAAAGAAACTTTTTGCCTACAACACCAAGCCACCACCCAGCAAAGAGATTTGTGCCCATTGTGTTTTGTTGGTCCTAGGAAACCTCAACAATGGAAACCCCCACAGCCAATAGTTGTCTTAAACCATGGGGTTTCTCCAGAGAAGGCCAAGTCCTTTTTTTTAGTGCTAACTAGCTACTCACTACTGCTACATTAAATGCAAAGAAAAGGAAAATCTATTTCTAGAGCTAATCTATTCCTATTCTAACATGCCAAGGAAAAGGATCGAGAGGATAGGGTTCAGATAAATCAAGTAAAACAAAGGTGATGTGCCCGAAAAACACAATCAACTGACTCTCCTATTAGTGTTCAACCTATCATTCACTTTTAAATGCAAAGTGTGATTGAGGCTAGTTCAACTTGTTTTCACAGTCTAAGTAACAAGCATAAACACATTCCATCAAACAAAATTGGCAAAGTCAAACATATATTCATACAAATTAGCTAAACTAATTCCACTAGAGGACCATGAGCAAGCACAAAACATACAAATGCTTCAAGTGCAAGGAGATTCTCTGGAATACAAGGTGTTGGGCAACAAAATGTAGAAACAAATTCATCATACAATGAACCAAAGATGTTTACAAGAGGGTGAAGCCCATATTTATACAAGGTAAACTCTAAGATCACCAAATACAATGATCCAAGCTGCAGAAGTATGGTACAGAAAGAAGAGAAGAGGAATAGATGCCAAAAAGAGGAATCCACCTGTTGATTGGCTGCAGATACCAGATGAACAACTAAAATGCAATGTGGAAGTAGTTAGCAATTCCTTGACTTCAAATGATTAAGCTGGTTGAAAACTCAAGGAATAATATGTTAACCAAAAGTGGTGTGTTGTGGGCTCCAGCAAAGGGAAACCATTGGATGAACTAATGAAGTTCAGATGGTTCCAATGATTGTAGTCAGAAGGATAAGATACTCCCTTAGTGCAGGTGCTTGATAGACATGAAATCTAGTCATGTAATAAGCAATTGACATCTATAGTTGGAAGACTTGAGTAGGTGTTATTGAATGGGAAAGCGTAGAAGTCTTGCAGGCAGTACACAAGCATAAACTGGTCAAAAGAATGCAGGCCAGGAGATTCTTGTCAGATTTTCCACTTTTAAGGTTTTGCAACTTCAGAGATGTGTGTTGGTGATGGGACCGCACACTGTCAGGTCCACTTAAGAAGGAATGCATCCACATTGTTAGATCAGGAAAATCGATGGTTGGCAGACTTTCTATCTGTCAAGAGCCTTGGGTGCCACCAATATTCTTGCTTTGCTTGATGAATCCAATTCCAAAGGATGTCTGCTTTGAAGAAGACCCACTCAAAGGCAAAACAGGACTGACCACCTGCTTTTGCATTAAATTGCTCTAAAGCTTTGAGAAGGGAAAATACACTGAGGCATTCTCTTATTTGATCAATGGGGTGCACTGAAAATGCACTACAAAACTATCACCACTGTTATTAATTCTCATAATTTTATTTTATTTTGTAGTTTTATAGCCTAACTAGTACTGAAAACATACAGCCACATAAAATCTGTAGCTGTGCTTCTGCCATTCCTCTCAGCAAACATTTGCAAGCTTTTCTTTGTTGGCAACAAAAATGCATTGAGCTGTTGATAGAAATCCCTAATCTCTCAGAGCCACATGCAGCCTCCTACTCCACATTGAATCTTGATTGTGCTTTCCAAGAGGCTTTCCATCTCTTCCATTATTGGATGTAAGATTTGTTGTTTAACCATAACTTCATATCTACCTACATTGAACCTATTAGCAACCCAGTATCTTTATACTTGCAGGAAAATCAAAACCGGTTACCTTTAACATATGCATTGTTGACTCTTCCATCTATTACTCCTCCTCAAACTAACATATCTTCACTTTTTGAAATCCCAAGATATGTTTTATCACTGTTGGATTCATTCTTTTGAGTAAGTCTGCAGCCCTTACTGTACAATCCCAACCCTTGTGCCTTGTTTTCCACAACAAGAAGTTCGAACATTTCCTACACGTCTATTTTTCCTTTGTAGGCATTTATTTTTCCATTGCATCATTTGGAATGTTAAACAAATAGGATCCTTCTTATCATCTTTCCTCCTCTGATAACCATGTGAATGTTAGTATACATAAGTCAATGTAGAACTTTCATTACATAACTACCAAAATTAACACATTCATAAATCAAAAGATATACATACAAACAGAAAGAGCAATTTATAGTCAAGTAAAAGGAGAGATCATGCTGAATCCATCTTATCACATGTTTACTCTCAAGGCAATGAACAGTTAGTGCATTTATTTGGTTACATAATTCCTTGTATAGTTTTAAAACCAAACTAATGGTAAAAATATGCTGCCAATTTAATGAGCAGCTGTACTCCCAACAGTTGGAACCTAAGTTTGATTAAAAAATGCTGTTGGACTGTTGTTTTGCATTACTATAGCTCAATCAGTTAAGACTGTCCATTACAAAATTGTCCGTGCCTAAAATTTAAATTTTAAGGATGTTGTCCCTAATTTTTGACTTGTTAAAAATTGGGATAACCAATCGAAATTTTGATAAAATTTGAAGTTTTCCTCTTCTAGCGCACGTATTACGAGGTGCAAAGATTAGTAAATCTCAATTTTAGGTCTATGATCCTTTGGGTTATCACTTTTTACACATTCTTCTCCGTTTTCGTGAAATTTTGAGTCATTTTTAGTGTGTTTTTTGTCAAATTCGGGTTTTTCTGACATCACTGCAAGTAGGAAATTTTCAGCTTCACTGCAAGTCAATAATAGGAGCTTTTTGTGTCTATTGCAAGTCACTTTGCTTTTTAATTTTCTTTTTAATATCCTTTATAGGAACTTTTTGAAGCACTTGCAAGTGAAGGAGCTTTAAAAGTTCTTTACAAGTTATTTTCCATTTAAATGACTTGCAATCACTTATGAAAATTCCGATTTTCATTAAAAAGCACTTGTAAAGACTTTTAAAAAGCCCGATTTCACTTTAAAAGCACTTGCAATGTCACTTAAAAAGCCCGATTTTCTTTATTTTACTTGTAATGTCATGTAAAAAGTCCGATTCAAGTTCAAGTTATTAAAAGTAACTTGTAAAATGATTTAAAAGGTCCGATTTTAGTCAAAATACTTGCAAATACCTCAAAAAGACCCGATTTCATTTTTGACTTGCAAACAGCTTGTAAAAGTCCGACCTCTCTTTTTGAGTGACATTTTCACTTGCTTTGAGCTCTCAAGAACCCGATGCTATCCATGATCTAAGCAGTTTGAGTTCTACTTCATTTGTCTACCTTATTTCAAGCAGATTTTATAGATCATGGAGCTTTAAATCGGACTTTTGGCTGTAAATGATCAAGTCTTTTCATTTACAAATCGCGCCTAGGGTTTTTCTTTCGTCCGCAATATTTGTTTCAGGTATGTTGTTTTTATTTCAAAGTTTTTGTTTCATAAATCTTTGGTTTTCTGTCGCCATTTGTTCAAAATTTGTTTTATATGGAATGTATTTTAAGAAAACGTTTTTTTTCTTTACTTAAAGGAAACGCGTTTTATTATTGTAAAAACGTCTTTGTCAAAAAAGCGTTTTTATTTCACAAGCCTTCCATCTTATAAAATGCCTTTACCAGAAATGTTTTCACAAAATCACGTTTTCTTCTCATTATATCCTTCATTCGCCAATTATTCACCTTTCATTCAAATATTCTTTCAGCTGATAATGCATTCATATTCCTATCCATTCAAAAACGTATTTCTTTCATTTCCATTTTCTTTTAAATACGCCTTCATCTTCCTTTCAGCTGAAAACACGTTTTTCTTTTCATCTCATTTGCCTATAATATGCCTCCATTTTTTCTATCAGCTGTGAACATTTGACCTTCATCTCCTTTCATTCCATATTCTTTCACTTCATGTCATTTCCATTTCCATTCTCTTGAAAAATTGAAAAAGATACAAAAAATAATACCTTTGGAAGCAAATCGGGTTTTTGTTCATCCATTACAAGTTGGAAATTTCAATATAGAATGCAAGTTAAAAAGTTGTGAAAAGTAACTTGCATAAGCTTTTCAAAATCCCGAAATGCTCTTTTACTTGCAATGACTTCCCGAAATCCCGAAATGCCTTTAAAGTGCCTTAAAATCGGACTTTTTGCCCTTGACTGCAAATGCAAGTTGAAAGTTGTGACTTGCACTTTTCAAAGTTGCAATCTAACTTTTTCATTTGTCATGAAAAGCACATGTCCCTTTCACTTGCAATCAGCCCTTAAAAACCCGAAATGAGTTATAATGCTCATTTTCTGCCCTCAAACAGCCAAAACACCATTCTGAGTTTGAGCCTTCGCCATGTCTACGCCTGTAAACGTTGATGATGTCTTAACCTTATGGAACTTTCATCGCAGCCTTGCAGATTCTTGTTCGATGACGGAGGAACCTGCTTCTCCACCGAACAAAAAGATGAAGTACAAATATGACAAATATCAGAATGAGATTTCTCCTTCCCATGTTGTCTCGAATATTGAAGAAATCAGAGACAAGAAGATTGGACATGTTGATATGTCCGAGTTTTTGGAGAGAGCTCAGAAATCGACTTCTCATCATATGCAGTTGCTGCTGAGAAGTCATATTCATTTGGTTTCCTCTTTTCCTGTTGCTGCCCTAGAGCCAAAGTTCGTCCTTGCGTGCGCAGCTCACTTTGACAGAGAATCCAGAACCATTAAAGATGATGATGGGAATGTGGTCATAAGACTTGATCCAGAAACCATTCATAGGATTTTCAAAGTTCCAGACTCACCTATGTATTCAGATATTTCAGTAAAGAGTGCTCTAGATCATTATGAACAGAAAAAAGAAGATTGTAAACAGCACATCAATACCAAATGGCTTTTGAAGTGTCGAGCTTGTCTGTCTCGGTTGCCCAAGCTGTATCAATCTGACTTCAAAGAAGAAATCAATGATATAATCACTCTCTTGAGCAGAATTATGGGGTTGAAATTCTCCAATGTCTTTGAAAAGTGGATGTACAAATTCATTGTGGTGATTAGGAAGGCACAACACCCGATCTTTTGGGGTGAAATAATCAGTGATAGTTTATGTGAGCAGCTTGCACAAGTTCCTACCACGCTCACCTTCTATATGAATTCCTATCTGGTTTACATAGCAGCTTCATTGAGGCAATTTCCAAGCCTTTCTACTGTTGGAGATAGATCTCTTGTCCCAGTTTGGGAATACTATTATCAGCTCCCTTTGATACCAAGCAGGATTCATTACAAAAGAGTCCAAGACGCATTCTTTGGTCACTTCATGTGCCTTTTTGACAAAACCTTGCAGAACAACAAAGTATCAGATGCTGCTTGGAAAAAAGTCAATGAATATGGTTGTCTTTTTCTTCAGTTTCCTACTTTTACCTAAATGAGAATTGGCTGTTTTGAAGATCAGCCATACATGCTACCAAGGTATCCAACTGATAAAATCATTCTAATGGAGCTGGCAAGACAATTGATGACAGTGCATGCACGGCAAGCTGTGCAACATAAAACTGGAGTGAGTATCTCGTCTCATAAACCATTACAGATTGGGAGATATTCCTTGACAAGTACCTCAAAGGCAAAAGCTATGGAAACTGAGATTCAGGAGATTAAGTTAAAAAGATTCAAGGCAAGGGCAGATTTTGATTACAGAGGAATGAAGGACAAGATAAAGAGGGCCTTCACTCATGTGCATCGCCTTGAAGATATTTGGGCAGATCTCCGAACAGAAAAAGAATCTATAAAATGGACTATTGCAGGCTTACAGTTGAACAGGTTATTGATTTTAATCTGACCTTGATTCCAGAAGGAGTAATTGATGATGGGCTGATTTTAGATCCAAGAATATGAAGAACAAAGAGTTGCTGACGCTTCTATTCCAGCAATACAATGGTCTAATAAAGAATCAGTTTCTATCTTTAACAGATTTCAGTCAATCTTGGCAAATACTAACTCTTGGCTCAAGAGTATAGGCGTCAAGACTATAAAAATCAGGGTTAATAATGAAGATGATTCAGCTGGACCTGTTGGATTGAAATCAGAAGTCAGAGACAAGTCCAAGGAAGGTGCTTCTTCTTCAGGAACAAGGATTAAGCTGAGAGTCAACCGTGCTGTAGAACAACCTTTGGAGGAACCAACATTAAAAGGGAAGGAGATTAGAGAGACGCAGATCCAAATCATCGATCAGCAAGAAAGGAGAAGTTCTTCAGTCTCCTACTACTCTAAGTATAATGTCTCCACATATTGATGCTGCTCCAGTATCAGTATTGTCTCTGATGTCTCAATTTGATAGTGATGTTGATTCCTTTTCAACGGTTTACGTTCCTCCTATTGAAGCTGCTCTTCATACATCAACTTCATCAACAGTGACTGCTTCTATAGAAAACATACATGATAATCTGGAGAATGTTTTTGATGTTAATCCGATGTATCCAAACACATCACAGATAACACTTCCAGAAATTGATACATCTGCTGCAAGCTTTGATTGTTTCATGACTAATGCTGATCACAATGCGCCATCCAGTCAAGCTTTTGTTGCGATTCAAACTGAGACATCTCCAAGAGTAACAACCGTGACTCAAAATGAATTTGTTGCTGTTTCAAATGCAAACACATTGGATCTTCCTCCATGGTTGAGTTCAGTCACTCTAAAGAGAAAGAAACAGGCAATCTCTCCAGATGTATTTGATTTCCAGCAGTTGAAGAGATCAAAGCCAAAAGCTGCAAAGAAGGCTAAAACCGTTTCACGGGTAGTTGTGGATAGCAATAAAATGAAGTATGCAGAGATAGTTGAACCCCTTGCAGACAAGTCACCAGATGAGATGCAAGTATCTGATTATAAATTCACAAGGGTGGATTTAGGCAAGCAAACACATGCTGGTATGATGCAAGACGCTCAAAATTCAGTAACTGTTTTAACACATAGTTACAATGAACTTTTGGCAAAGAAGGAAAAGTTGAAAGAAGAGAATTCACAACTCATCTCAGTCATTCAGAAGATTGCCAACTCTTCAGAGCAAGTTAATCCATTAACTTCTTTCACTTCTGAAGAATCAGTCAAGCAATTGGAGAAAATTGCGCAAAAGGCCAAAGCAGTTGATTCTTGGGCAACACAGCTGATTGATCAAAGCATACCAGTGATTGAAAAGACATTACAAGTTCTGAACAATGTCAGAATAGCAAAAATAAAGTTGAATCAGACTTTGGAAGCTTTCAAGCAAAGTTTGGATTCACTTGAAAAAGATTTGAAAATTTGGCATGAGATAGATCAAATCAAGTTACAAATTCTATGCAGCAATTCAATCCTACCAAACAGAGAAAAATACATAGAATTTGAAGAACTCATGACAAACAAGTCATTGGTTATTCAAGATCTCATCAAAGATATCCAAGCTACACTAGAAATGAGTGATGAAGTTCAGCAAGACATCCTTTCTAGCTTTGAGAAAATCCCTTGTAGAATATTGAATCATGAAGGAGAATTACTTGCAGCTGATATGGTCACTACAGAAATGGCAGCAAATCTTCGTCAAGAGCTAGAATCAGAACAGTTTACTATGGATTCGATTCACAAGTTTGTTAATCATCAAATGATCCTTGATAAAATGCAAACTGTTTATGAAGAGCATAGATTAGCAACGATAAGATATTTTGATGTAATCTTGAAGACTGTTGCGGTTGCCAAGAACACACTAGGCCCCGATCCAGCTGAGTTGCAAGAAATTATCAGCAGATTTCAATCTTTCAAAGCTAGGATTGATATAGAATAAAATGTTTTATCTTTATGCATTTTGTTTTCGACAAACTACATGTAAAAACAAATTTTGTAATCGCAAGTGTTTCTTTCACTTGCAGTTTTGTAAATTGTAATTACATGTAATCAAGTTACAAGTCAAATTACAATAGGACTTGTAATTTGGAATAAGTCAATTGCAAGTAGTTGGTGGTTGAGAGAATTTCTCAAGTTAGTTGGGATCCTCCCACCTTTTTCTCATGACCTCTCTCCTATAAATACTTGAGAGGGTCCTTTGTAATTGATATCTTTTTGGCAAGCAAGAAAACTCTGCAAAATTTTGTACTCATAAAGACTTTGAGCTTTATAGTTATAAGTTTATCTTTTTCAAATAATATCAAAGAGTTACAGATTTCAGACTTTGTGTTGAAATCCTACTTTGCATCCATTGTGTTCTTTTGTCATTTTGGAGCATTACTTTGTGATTATTTGAAAATTGTGGAAGATTGCTAGGGAGAGCTTCAATCAAAATATTTTCAGACTTTGTGCTGTAAATGTTGAAGATTGAATTCATAAGTTAGAAGTTAAGAAGAATTAAGAAGAATTACAAGTCTTTGTGCTCGTAACGATTCCCATTCATAGTAGTTAATAGATACATCATATTTGCAGACTTTGTGCTGTCTTATGCTGTATATTATCATTAGAATTATCTTTCAAAAGGGTAGATAGGATTGCAGATTTTCAAGACTTTGCGCTTGAGATTGTTTTCCCGTCCCGAAGGAAGTGACGGAAGTCTTTGAGCTTTCAGAAACTTTCATTTCCTTTCTACTGAATTTATTATGAGCTGCTGTTAAAGTTTATTTAAAAGTCCAAATTACTTTTTCTGTGAAGAGAAAAGAGTTTAATCTTTCCTGAAACAAGAGGAGAGATTATTGTTCCACCCATATTTGTTTTTAGTTATTTAGATAGGGGGAGCCTTCCCTTAAATAGGAGAGTTTAACTCACACACTGTGTTGAAATCACCATTTTGCCAAACCTCCTAAGTTTACAAAATATTCAACCAACAAAGGACTCCTTGCTTTTAATGGTGCATTTTCTACTCAAGGATCATTCTTTCATTTTGAAACAGGGAATGCCTGCAATTTTGCATATTGTAGAAGCATGATTTGACCAGTTAAGGTTATATATTTCTGTTTTCTGCTAGGAATTTCAGTTCAAGGTTACCATTTTCTGGTTTTGTTTTATCCCAGACACAACCACTAAGCACTAAATAGTCGTCTACAAAGCCCAAACTTTCTTTATCTTAATGAATTAGAAAATCAAATTTAAGATCAACTTCGAATCAAATTCTTTGCTGACCACAGTCAAAATATAGCTACAACTAATCCATTTTACATTTGGCAACTGCCTTCCTCGAGCCAAAATGAGAAGCTAATTCTGCTTTAGAATCCACTCTCCAAGATGAAGGCCTAAGGATCTCAATCACAGGGATGGCTGTCAGCACCCTCATGCGGCACAGGTGGTCCTTTCTTGCACCTGCCTTTGAGGATCAGACCATACACAAATTCCAAACTATGCCTTCTTCATCTCAAATGTTCCTAGTACCAATCCAATGTGCACAGCGGAAATATCAATACATTCAGTCACAGTCACCAAATCCTTTGGCCCATGCTCCATGGCACACAACTCCAGATTGAGGGAGAACATGTAGACTTCTTTGCAATCATACTGAAAGTTTTCCACCAACTCTGTCATACAGGCCTTCATACACTTCTTACCTCAAACACTAAGCCTGATCCTGCCCCTCAACCACACTTCCCTCTTCCAAGACCACACCTTCAATCATGGCTCTCAACAACTTTCTGTCATTCTACTCCAAATGCATATCACAGCACCAACTTCCACGCCTTGAGATCCATCCAACTACTATGATACAAACTCCAGAGGTGACTTCCCTTTGTCTCCTAACCCAACTAACCAATGCTCCTCTTAAATCCATAGTGACTCGTCTCCACTTCTCATCACCCAGACTCCAAGACACCTGCCCTACCTCTTGAGTTTTCCAATGTTCTTTCCTTAAGGCACCCCATTATAAAGTCCATTAACTTCATTTTTATGACCTTGACAACATCTCTCTATTTTCCAAGTCACTCTAAACTCATGAATTTGTCAATCACCAACTCGCCCTAGACTCCTGACCTTACCAATCACCCCATCACCTTCTCCTTGTAGACTACATCCCATGCAAACTAGGTACTCTTCTTCCATCAATTGCCCATGGCTTGTGACAAACCCTTGGCTTAGCATCTCAAGCCCCCTAATTTTATTAAGCTCCCTACAAGCTTGACTTGCTACTCTACCCACCACCAAGTCCCTTGGACCCATGAAACTACCAACAATCAAGCCCTTCCTTTACAAACACATGACCCTTTTGGCAACCAAGTCCTTCAACATAGACCCATGACTACAAATCACTAAACCTCCCATCTCATGATTCAACTAGCCATCAACCCCAAAAGCTTACTATTTGTTCTATGTGCATGATGTGGGCACACCCTATGTCAAACTCCAAAGCCCCCTCATAGAACTCCTCATGTTGACCCCTAGATCATGACCCTACACTTCCCACTATAGACTCACAGCCCTACCAACCACTTAGCTCCCTAACTCGGGGCCTTAACAATGACCCAGTCCTCCTCAACAAGTCCTAGACTTGCCTCTCGCCATGTCTTACATGGGTAAGATACTCTACTTTCCTCTTAACAGACTTATAGCTTCAATTATCACCAAGCCCCCTTAACTCATGACCCTACCAATCACCATAACCTCCTACTAATGGAAAACTAAATGCTCCATGAGTCACTCTCTCTACTTTGCTAATTGGATGGACTCTTCCTAGCCTTCCCCTTATGGACCAACCGTGCAAACTCCTTGTGCCTCCCTCTTCAAACTCATGACCTTGCTAGCCACTTTGAGTCTTGCCAACTTTGTCCTACTATTGATGGGTTAGTTAGATACCCTTGTGTTGGCCAACTTGACTCCTCTTTTTAGGTTATTCAAACTTTCCTTTTATTTGGTCAACCAAACTCCTTGTTTAGTTTAAAAAACTACTCTACATCCCTCACTTTGTTCCATGATTAGACAACTGCTTTTCCCTTATGTGCTAACTCAACATACTCCCCAATTCTTCCTCCTTGACCTCATGGCCCTACCAACCACCAAGCCCCTTGTGTCATTACCTCGTCAACCACCTTATCATCATATGTACCTAACAAGCTCTCTTCTCTAGGAATTGGCCAACCTCCTTTGGCCTGCCAAGCAAACTATCATGAGTCCTATGATAAACTCCATGAGCTCCTCTCTATAGACCACTTCCCACTCCCTTCATTCCTAAGTCAAAAGATTGAAGTGGTATTGAGAGCTTCTAGTGTTTCTCAACAACCCAACACCCAACCTATCTATTAGGCATGAATTAACCTTATGTGGTTGTATCCAAACCTTCTAGTCCACAATAGGCATGGACCTTCACAAGCTCTGCCAACATCGTGTAATGACCCTGCTCAAATCTGACCTCAAAATGCTGATTGAAGGCTCAAGGAATTTGATCAAACACTTTGCATACAAGGGTCATATGACTGATATAAAATTTCAGTTTGCTAAAATGGCACTTTCCTTCACTTAGCATCAATAAGGATACTTGCAAATGACTCTAAAATTGTCTAAACAATGACCTAACATGAGTGTGCAACTTATTTTGGCAATATTCAATGCATACATGTGACTGAAACTACTTGCAATATGCAGCTACAGCAACTAGTAATTATGACAAACACTTTGGATGCAACCTAAGATGGCATTTATGCACTTATAGCCAAGTGGCATTAATACAAACACTTGGTATGCAAAATTATAACATTATTTATGCTAAAAAGAGAACCTACAGCCAATTGACATTTTGTCAAACAATTGGCATGCATACTATAAGCTGAGTACAAATGATATAGAATTGCTCAATGACAACTACAAATGACCAGCAAATTAGTATCTCTTATTACAACACAATGATCCAATACAATGCTCATCAATAAGCCAAGACTCTTGGCATTTGCATTGATTACAAAATATGATAATTGCTGGTAAAGAAATATGCACCTACAGCTGCAACTCTAAACTTTCCCATATGCAATAAAATTATGAACTACTAATAGTGGAACCTGATTGAATGTTGAAGCCCTTGATGATAGATGAAGTAGCAATCAAATTCCAAGCAAATTGAACTCCTCTTAGGCCCAATAGATGCTTTCACCCAGCCGCCCCTGTTCTTGCCTGGCAATATTTTAGATAAATAAATGCAGCCTCTAAGCTCTTCAAATTTGTTATGAAAATGATTGCCAACACCAAAGGAAGCAATCCCTCAAGTGCCCACAAAATTATATCTCCTTATTGAAGAGCAATGAATGAAAATGTGATTTCTCTCATGGCTGATCTGCAGACTGAAACAAAATTACAGACCTCAAAATATCTCATAAATCTCTCCAAAAATAACCTCCAATGATTGCAATAAGTCCAATGAGAAAGACTGAAGTATCTTCCTCCACTATCCAACTAGGGTTGGTGTTGCACAACCGAAATTGGCACTTAACCAGCTAGGTTTGGTCTTTCACAAACGAAGACTGGAAAACAATAAGCTAAGCATTCAGCTTCAGCAGTGTAGTAGAAAAGTGTATTCAACTCAAGATGTCCAAATGCATAGCCCAAGCCTCTTTTTATACTTTTTCAACCTCATCACCAAGAGACTTCTAGAAGATTCCAGAAATATTCCTTAAGTGACTTTATTACTTTATTATTTTATTATTAAGTCACTTAAGTCACTTTTTATTATTAAATTAATTAAATAATAAGTCATCCCTTTTGATATTTTATTTTATGGGAATAACTTAATAAATAATTAATTTAATAACATCTCTTGATTTAATTAAATCATCAATTAAGCTATCCTCATAAATTATCAATAATTTGGACAACTTAATTAAATAATTTAATTAAATCACCATACCTCCAATTCGGGGACATGACACATCGCAATGGGCATCCCTTCCTCCAAGGATAGCTTTTCTCAACTCCCCATCTCTTCGGCTTGGCCAACCCTTACACTATAAGGGGCCTTATCACCCTTCCTCCAAGGAAAGTTTCACCTTGCTTGTTATCCCTTGATCTCACCCAACTACTCCACTTTGTGATTAGAGGCCTTATTCCAACATGCTAGCTTCCACTTGGTCAACCCCTCAAGTTTATTCTTGTTCACCACTAAAATCCATGTTAAACAACTTGCTCCAAGCCCAAGTGATGAAAGTTCTCTACTTCCCCCATATATATCCAACCACGTTAATTTGGTGATGCCCACATTGCCAAACCCAAAAAATCAAGTCCCACATCCTACACTACTTACTTGAAGACTACATAGCAAAATGAGGTCTCCTCAACACCATCCTGCTTTTGTGGAGCTTCCCAACATCTACACAATATGCCAACAAATACCCCTTCCTCCAAGGACAGCTTTTTCTCAACTCAACATCTCTAGGGCTCATTTGTCTATGTACTTCACTATCAAGGGTGTTATCTCCCTTCCTCCAAGAACAAATTCACCATGCTTGTCATCCCTTGGATTCATCCAACTACTTCACTTTGTTGTTAGAAGCCTTTTTCCCTACATGCTAACTACCACTTGATCGACCCCTCAATTCTTGTGAGAGGTGAGGTTACTCTTCTTCACCCCTAAAATCCAAATAGGATACCCTACTCCAAGTCCAAGTAGTAGATGTACTTTACTTCCCCCCTATAACCTCCATGGGAAAGATGATATGCATTTGTATCTCTAAATGTTAGAGATGCCAACATACTTACCAATGTTCCAAATGTCCTTTCCATACTTTTAATCATTCTAGAGACACATAGAGATGATATTTAATATACAAACTATCCTTTTGGTTACAATCCAAACCCAAAAAACTTTAAGCCAAGAACTCTAATGAGAACATATGTGACAAGGGTGCATAGTACATCAAGAACCCTAAAGAGCATGACACTAGAGCAATATAAGACTTCTTTCTAGAGATGATATTCAACATGCAAATTATCCTTTTGGTCACAATCCAGGCCCAAAAAACTTTAAGCCAAGAACCATAAAGAGAACATATATGACCTAAGGTACGTGGTACATCAAAAACCCTAAAGAGTACAACGCTAGAGCAATGAAAGATAATAAAAGAAATATAAATGTCCCAAAGCATTGATAGTACAAGAGAAATGAAGATTATGGAAGATTGTGGAGGTAATTCAAGAGATTACAAAGTCCAAAGAGTAAAAGTTGTCAACAATATTATGAGGCCATTACTTGAATGTCAGCCCTTTGATTACATGTATTATGAACAACCAAAAGATCTAGAATAGTAACAAACTTGTATCATTAACGGAAAACAAAAGTATGATGAAACTTTTTCCACAAGAAATTTGGAGAAAATTGGCTCTTCAATGCTTTTTATTGCACAGAAAACACGGGTACTCTTCTTCCTCACTAGTGGCATAACTTTGAGAAGAATATCAAAATCACATTTTAGTAGAATGAAGATAGGAAAAGGAAGGTACAAAAGCGTAAAAAATTAAAATGCATTGCATGACTGCACTCTATGTAAGGAAAGAAATCAATTTCCAATGTCAATGGATCTGAAAACAGCACAGAGTCATGAAATGCAATGTGGTTTACTTGAATTGCCACAAAACAAATGATCATCCAAATAGATAAAATTATTCAACTCCTAACAACATTTTTGGCTTGAAAATTTCCATTTTCCATTCTTTAGAGCTCAAGTTGAAATAAATAGACCCTTATTCCAAAGATGGTCAGTTTTAAAAAACATTGAAGTCTATGACCTAAAGACTAAAACATAAGTAACTCTATTCTTCTCCAATTTCTCTGACTATTAGCCCTATTACCATTTCGAAATCTATACATTATTATGTGGATCTGTTGTGACCTTTTCACA
>VDFB02025378.1:0-20858 GCA_007258455.2 Sequoia sempervirens
TGTTGAAGAGTCTATTTTGTTATTTCTCAATAAATTTGAGAGTAGGTAATTTTTCCCTCAAATCCCTCAAATTGGTATCCACCTAATCCCCTCTAACTCCTAGACATATGGGCATGATATGCCAAGTGTAATCAAGAGAGAGGAGATAAAATATGAGTAGAAACCTCTTTCACACCTTAGTTTAATTTTTTTTCTTTCAATTGATTTAAATTTATGAATGATCTTTAATTTCCATGCATTTTTTTGTGTTTTCTTGTTGAATTTCTAAGTAAGTTTGAAATATCATTAGCTCAAATGTAGAGGTCCTACATGTCATTTATTTTATTTTTAGTTTACAATGAATATTTTTAATTATTATTATTGATAAATCATGATAGAAATAAGCATTTGAAAATAATATAATGTCAATTATAAATGTTTTTAATTATACTAGATGCTAAAAATAATAATATTTAACTAAATGGTGTGATTAAACTATTTTCTTCGGTGTGTTTTTTATATGTAAAATGATTGAATCTGTCTAATGAGGTATTAAGGAAAATAATATTTTTGTCTTTTTTTTAAAAAAATTTGAAATGATATACATCAATGAAGAAAGCTAATTTATCCTTACAAATGAATTAAAAAATTAAAAGTAATATTTTTATCTTATTTTTGTGTTAATTACAACTTGAACGAGAAGCATGAAGGAAAATGTATGAAAGTGATTCATGGTCAAGCAATTTAAATCATTCAATCAAGACAAATCACTTTTATGAATTGAAATAAAATAAAGTGTTTTCTACATTTTTATGATAAAAGAATAATTATGTTCTTGTTATGTGCTTGCTCATTAGTTTAATTGGTTGGATTATTGTCTTGTTTGATGAAAATTTGGTTACATGTTTATTTTCTATGCTTTTCTTTGTAGGTATTTCAAGATAAAGTAATCAATCAAATTATAAATAAATAAATGAAAAATAATATAAGTTTAAAACTAATTGGATTAATGTTACAAATTAAGAGCAATGAGATATATACTCCAACAAGTATTCTCTTTTTCTATGGAATGAAATGAATATAAAAAACTACAAAGGAAATACCACGCCTAGATAAATAGAAATCTTAGATGTAAATGTGTGATGTTGATGACATAATGGTCCTAAAAGACTCAATTATTTGGTCTCTTCTCTCCTCTTTTCTATGGACTCCTTTCTATTGAAAGCAAGGTAAAAATGGCAAGCACCAAGATTAGGAAAAAGAAAAAGAAACCTCTGGGTGAAGATTAAAAACTTGGGAGCTATCTTAGGTTATGATAGTGAAATTTATCACTCACCCAAATATATTAGAGGTGTTGATGGGTGTTTTAGCACTTCTCAACACAGATAATACATAAATATATCACTTGTCTTGAAAGACAAATTCCTACAAGTAAAATTGCATAAATATATCCCAAGGTTTTGGATGTCAGGTCATGATAGTGTTTGGAATATCTTAGTTGTTTCATGTGATTTTCTAGTAATCACAGGGAAGCCTTACGTATGTTAAGTTGGAAGGGAATTGGTTCTTTGAATAGAGTTTATAAAATTATGAAATGTTGTTCTATTGCTGCAATTTTAGGACAACAGTCTAAAACTCCACTTTTATCATCAGATTTGGCTTTACAATGATGCTAGAACTTTGCCTAAATTACTATTTAAAAGAAAGGTCAAAAAGGAAGGGAAGAGAGTAGGTTCCTAGACCTGAAACTACTGATGAACAGTGAAAATGGAGGATGCTACAATGGACAACTTTCCTAAAACTAAGTTCCACTTAACCAAGTCAGCTAACAGTCTCATGAAACTAGTGAAATCTTCTAAGGTCTATAAATTTTCAAACATTCATTCACCATAAAGCATGAATAAAAGATAGAATTTAAGTGCAACATTCAATTCATGTTCAGACTAGCTTTACACTACTATTTATAATCAATAAACAATAAAAAGCATGAACAAGGAAGGGCATCAACACAACATAATTATTCAACATCAATGAACAACATTAACTAATCCACTAAAGCATGCTAAAAACATATAACAATAAAGTATATCTACTCAAATATATTAACTATGACGAGAGGAATCATGAAACATGAAATGAAACTCAAGAATCCACCCGAAAGCAATGAATTTCTATAAGAATTTCAGAAGCATGTCTTTACAACAACCCAACTCTCTCTTGAAAATGAGAGGAGACCCCCTATTTATAGTGTCCAAAAAGAAAAATGAATGGCCAAGATTTAATCTCATTGTGTGGCCAAGATTCACTACAAATTAGGGTTTCACCTACCCTTTAATAATTTACAATTTAAAATGCATTTTTGTCTTTTAGCCTAATTTTTCTTCTAGTGCTTGGCACTGTAGCACTTTTTCTTTTAGCTGATTTCCCTTTGTTGTAGCTATACTGTGAGAAATTCATCATATATGACTGGATTCCCTTCATTCTTCTTCATAGTGGCATATCCTACAAACTTGCCAATGAACTCTTGAAGCTTACTCCATTCCATTATATCAGATTGGAGCACCTAGAAGTTTAATTTTCTAGATATGCTAGTAATCAAGTCCCAATCCTTGTCACATTTTGGCGTGTTCTTGATTACTTGCTTTGATTGGGCGAAGGCTCAAGCAGCAAAGTCCTTGAAATACAGTGTTAGTGTATCTGTGGCTTCGTTCTCCATCTTCTTATGGAAATAAGGCCTTATCTTCTGAAGATCAAGCTTGACAGAAGGCATCTCATAGTTTGTCATGAGCTTCAAATATTCTCCATAGGCCGCTAGATGTTCTTTGACCCAATCTATGTCAAGTTCCACTTCATGGAGAACTCGTTCCATAATTTCTTTCCTATGATCAAGGCCTAATTTCCAGGTCTTAACGAGCCAATCATCATCCTTTACAAGTTGTAGTTCCTTTTCCCACGTTCTCTCAGGCATCTTGAGGATAGCCTCGAGCTTAGGGTATGTGATTCTATATAGCTCAAGGAAGTTAGTTCATAATTTCCTTGTGGCTTCGAGCTACTTTTTCACCTCCCAAAACCTACTTGTTGTCTGGACAACGTGGTTGATACCCATATCTCCATTATAGACCACCCTTAGAACCAATCTATCCTGGTGATGATGGAGATGATCAATTTTTTGTTCTCTAGTGGTTGTTCATAGGTCAATGGTGGAGATATTGTAGTTGACTCCTTCTCCTTCCATCATTGGAGTAGCTATTTGTATGGTCCTTGATCTCGAGGCATCCATTGTTATATGGGATCTGACCCTTGGCTTCTTCTCCTTCTTTGTCCCTATCTGTGCCTGTGCTAGGATGACTTCTAGCCTCTCTTTAGGATCCATAAGGATGGGGGCCTTCTTCTATAGTTGCTTCTCTAGCCATTCAAGCATTTGAGATCCTTCTTTTGGTGATTCATGATTACCTTCCTCTCTATGAGTATGTTGGATCTCTCTTTCTTGGTGGCCCAAAGCTTCTTTCTCTATTTTCTCTTCCCCTTATTTGTCTGAATCCTGAATGAATATAGTTGTTTCCTTATGTGACTCAGTGATGGCTATGTTTTCTTTGGGGCTATCTTCCCCTTCGGATGTCTTCTCTTTTTCTTCCTACCCATGCTCTTCATGGCGTTCTACTTCTAGGATTTCCTTTGTTTCAGCCTCTTCTTCAGGCTTATCTTCTTCTTTCATTTCCTCTTCCTTTTCTTCTTCTTCCCTTGTGATAGGCACTGCTTCATCATGACCAAGGCTTTTGTCCTGTTCCTTGGTTGGAGGTTTTGTTGTTATCTCCATTTCTTCATCTATATCCTTCTTTTCTTTGGAGAATTTCCTTTCAACTTCCTCTCCTACATCTTTGAGTTGATTGGCCAACTCTTCCTCAAGCTCTTGGTCAGACATTTCCACAATGTATTGTGCGTTGGGGTCCTCAATATCTTCCTTAGAGGATTGTGTTTCCTCTTCTTTATGAACTACCTCATCAATGACTAAGTGTTGGTGCTCTAGATGCTCGTGGTAGTCACCAACTTCCTCTTCCATTTCCTTAGTTGCTTCCCTCTCTCGTCTTTCTAGCTCCTTATAAATTTGCATTGTTGCCTCCATCTTGGGTGGTTCAGTCGGAGGAGCAGCAGGGAGACCGACAACAACTTTAGCTAAGGCAGCTTGCACTACTAGATTCATCAATTTCCTAAGAGCTCCAATTGTATGTTTTGCATATGTTTGGTAAACACTTTAGGGAGAGTAAGGGTAGTAATTATTGTTGCAAAGGCCAAGGGAATAGTTGTTGATGGAGACATGGAGGAAGAAGAGAGTGGAGAAGTGGTGGTAGAGGAAGAATCTCTCACCATAATGGGTATGGTTGGCAAGATGGAGGCTAGGTGAATTGATATTTCCACCACATGCGAAGAGGAAGTGAGTAATGCTTGAGATGTTGGTGGAGGAGTGATGGTAGTGGTAGTGGTGGTGGCAGCAAGAGTAGAGGTGACAGGTGGAAACTTTGGTTGCTTGGCCTCTTCTTCTTCTCCCTCATGGAGTGGGTCCTCATGAATTGTGGGCATCTTGGTGAATCCGCCCGATTTTTTTTCCTCCTTTGAAGGTTCACCTTCAGACGCCTTCTTGGAATACACCTTATGCTTTGGTTGGTGCTCCACCACTTCTTTCCTTTTCTTTGACCTAGTATTGGGAGGGGATTTAGAAGTTTCCCCATATGGGGTAGTAGTAGTTCCATTGTTAGTCTCACTCTCAAGCTTGTCCTCAAGCTCACCATAGGTCAGAGTTTCTCCTTGTAGCTTCAACTGAGCAATTTGTCCATCAATCCACTGCTTTGTCTTGGCCTCTATTGGTTTAGTGAAAATATCGAGCTCATTGACCTCTTCCTCATCCTAATCATTTAGGAGCAGTGGCAGGTTGGCAATGACATCAAATCTTGGATCTATAATAGTGTTTTCTTCCTCCACAATTTGATTTGGCATTGGGAACAATTTTACCGTTTTAACAAAGTATGTCATCATGCGCATATAGTGCCTCATGCACACTTCTTTGTCATCCTTGCAGTTCACCCAGAAGTCTTCAACACTATGTAGGTAGGAATATTCTTTCCCAACCATCTTCTTCAATTTTCCATATGGATCCATTCTCAGTCGGGGAGTGTAGAGTTCCAAGTTATATTCAATGATTTCCTTCTCAGAATACTCTGCACATTGAGACGCAGGAATTGCATACATACCCAAGTCAAATGTGAGAGGATAAGGGATGCTATGCCTATGCTTGTCACTCAAAAGAGTATGTGCATTTTGTAGTTGTCTAGAGACTTTGAGCAATATCAACCGGTCATTTGGGTACTGGGGCAGCTTATATGGCCTCTCAGAGAAGCCCTCAGTTTTGATGTAGGTAAATTTAGGAAATTGGACAAAGAGGAATCCAAATCGGCGGATGAAGGCATTAGCACTATGTTTGACTCTCCTTTTGAAGTCACCTCTAAGTAGTCTGATAATATGCCCGATAAAGGCATCATTCACCCCAGTAATCTTTCATGAAATTTCTGTATTGAAGCTATGGGTGTTTGTCATAGACCTTCAATTCTCTCCCCGAAGTCTAGCTTTATGCTATAAATAGACCTTTGTATGGCACAGGATTAGCTAGCAAGTAGACCAAGTAAGAGGTTATCTAAAATTGAGAGGTCTTACTTATTGAGCTACAAAGTGCTCATGCAAGCTGTTGTTGATCATTCCTGCCCAGTGGAATTTAGCCTTCCCTCTAATAATTTCTTCTATGAAATAAAATATCCATTCTTGGAAGTAAGCCATAGTCGGGATGCCCATAACTCTGCTTAACAAGGTTACCAAATCATGGTAATCCTCATGGAAATCACTCCTAAATAACTCTTGTGGTATCTTGTTCACACTACCCCTCTTCTCTTTCAACCAGTATTGATTAATCAGTTTCTTGCATTTGAGAGTGTCATCCTTCCATGTGCTCTCAGCATATTCTTTGGTTGTTTCCTCCATTGCATCAAAGGTGGGGATATGGAAAGTTTTCCCTATAGATTTGGAGGACAAGTCAGCCAATACTCTGCCATCCCTATCCTCAATTCTCTTGGTCTTTTCTTGGTAGGCCTCTTTGTAGGCCATTTCCAACTTAGGAGCCACAAGGGCAAGCGGAAAACCGTCTGCCTTGGAAAATCCACTTTCCATAATCTTCTATGCATTCTTTGTAACATGATTGGAAATGACTCTCTACCAAAACTCATCAATGTGAATATGTTCTAGGTTTGTGTCTGAGTCTGTATCCCACTCTATGGTAACTTTGGTGTTGATCTCCACTCCCTGAATTTTGTACTTCATTTGGTCTTTATCCTCCTTTCCCCTTGGCGCTTTGGTGGATTTCTTGCCCTTCTCTTTCTCTGTAGATGCCCTCGAAGGTCCTACAACTGATTCCATAAATCCTGCAAGCAAAGGAGCAATAAGCATATTCATGTGCAAAATGAGGGGAACATTAGCAAAACCTTGCAAAATCCATGCTAGATGGAGTAACTTATCATTTAAATATCCTAACATTCCTTTTAGATCATTATTTTCCTTTTGTTAGGGGAAAATACAACAATGCAAGCCCAGGGGTGTAGACTTCCCTGGGATGGTAGCCATTTTGGATGATGTTGCAAACAGATAGCGAACATGGCACGACGGCCCGCACAGATCTGCTCAAATTAAGATTTCATTTTGCAATGGGGCCCACTAAGAGGTTAGGTCATTTTGATGTGTGGGTTTAATCATTCTCAAAGCCTTGGAAGTTGTAACTCAGTTCTTTTGGCATGTAGGTCCGAGGGTTGTGGGTGCAAGAGGCATCTCAGTTGTTTAATGGCTCTACTATTTGAAACGACGCTGGTAGGACAGAATCCCACAAATTGCATCCTGAAATGCAAGGTTTGCAATCAAGGAGGATGACATCAAGGAAGTTAGGCCCAGTACAAGGGGGTCAAAGGCTTGGCTTGGCGGTTAAAGAGCAGTGAAATCAGGGTGACAACGCATAGACGGCCACCTGCATTAGAATGCCCACATTCAATTTTTACTTAATGGTTTCGATAAACCTTTAGGGAAAAGTGGGTGTTGGGTCCCGCAGAGTGGAAGGGTGTAGACCATTCACTATTTAAAATGACCGACAAAGGGCAGCGACAACCTACAGTGGAGGGTCCGCATATGTCAAACTTAGTTGTTTCGTTCTTTGGGGCTCAACATACATAGTTGGTGCGAAGTCCGCAAGGAAGATAGATGGTCAACTAAGGTTGTTTCAGGCAGTGAACAAGCGGTGGGGGCCTACAGACAAAAGTCCACAATGGGTAGCCTACAGGGATCCACACTTAAGCATTTTGTTCAAAAGGGTTAGGCAGAGATGGACAACACAAAGCCTGCAAAGCGGGAGGTCGAGATCATTTGGCCATTGGAAATGACGAGGCACAAAAGGCAATCTAAATGCAGATCCCAGACCCATGGGGTTGAAAGGAACCCATCTAACTTTGATTTTCATTTAAGTTCAAAAGATACAACAAAGGGAAAGCACCCTCCCACATGAGCAGGTCCCAACAACGTGAAGGTCGTTGCTTAGAGTTTGTTGTTTAAGCATCAAGGCAACAATGATGAGTGTCTTACGGGCCACAAGGGCCCAATTGCCTTGGTTCAAGAATGACGGAGGGTGAAGGTTCTGTACGGATCCCTGGGTAGATTTCAAAGGATTTTCAAGTTTTTAAGATGTGGGTTTTGTTCGCCATTCAATCTTCTTTATAGTTTTAAGGTTTTTATATTTAAGAATTTTGATAACTTTACAAATTTCAAAGAAAAACCACAAACGGGCGGTGACAAAGGTCCTACCTAGAAGACTCACAAGATTTTGATGAAGAAGCTGAAGATCACGAAGCATGAACGATGACAAGATCTCATGAGCACGGAGGCGACGATGACTAGTGAGCTTTGATAGGTTTTCAGAAAGTATGTTGATGAAAATGACCTGTCAAAAGTTCCTATTTATAGAACTTTAAGCATTAAATGCTCATCATAAATATGGGTACACAGGTAGCCAGAGTCGATGAGCATGCATTTAAAAAGAGTCAGCGGCGGGAACTGTAGGGTTTGTAGGGTGGATGAGAATCAAGCGTTAGCCATTTGGCAGGTCAATGAAAGAAGCAATAATGGAGGCCATGGTTCCCGCAAAGTAAGAGGACATGCCAATTCAGCTGCCACAAGGATGATAGTGAATAGATGAAATTCTGCATAAGGCGGCCCACATTGGCAGACTCGAAGTAGATGAAGGACGACAATTTTGAAGTTTGAAGGATAATTGCCAAAGGCTTGAAAATTTTGAAGGTGGTGAAACTTGGTCAACTCAAGTTGATACCTCTAAGACTCTTTGACCACTTAGGACTTAGAATAGGGGGCACACAAAATGAGGCAAAGGAAAAAGCAACCCGACAACATGAAAAGAGAGGGTCCCTATTCTGAACGGGGCATGTGTGCTATAGGCATAACAAATGGTGACTTTGTTGGGGAATGTTCCAGAGTGTTCTAAGGATAGAGACTCATTCTAAACCCAAAACCTTTGGTTTCGCAGACCAGGTGCTGGTTTCCAAAAGTGAACTGAGGGACTCGAAGAAGAATGGGATCATTACTTGAATCAAATCACAAAAGTTTCTCAGAAGTGTGCGTATGGTGAATTCATTTCCTTTACTTAGAGACTATAACAGATGATCGTTAATCAGACCAAACAAGCTACATAAACTATCCAACTCCAAAAGTAACCTAGACATTGTCCTACTGCCAGTCAGGCATCCATAGCCCCAATAGGGTTGTTGTTGTGACCACATGAACATTGTTCTACTGCCAGCTAGGCGTCCATAGCCCCATTAGAGTTGTCTACACACCCACATGGTTTCTTGATTTTAACATTTTCTTTTATTTTCTTTCTTTATGATACTTCTTTTAATACTTTTTCTTTTTCTCAACTGTGCAAGCATTAAATCTTACTGTGGGTTTGGAATCATAGTGGTCATTGGAGCAGATTTAATATTTTTCACTTGCTATACCATCATAATGACCACTGTACAACTCATCAAAAACAATTAAAGTGCGTTTTGTGCAAAATCTGAGATGAGCGTGAAAGGATTCAACTAAGGATTGTGTTCTAGGTCAAGTCAGAGTTCAAATAAGGAAACCATTCCATAGCAGCAATTAGAGACCAATAGTTGGGAGTGAATATTTATCCAAAGAACACTAAGAGCAAGCAACACAGTGAATCGTTTGTCAAACGAAACACAACCACCGCATCGAAAACAAAGAAACACCCTAAGAAAACAAGATGGTCGAGAGACGAGAAAAACAGAGCCAACAAAAAACAATGAAACATCAAAACAAAAGAAACCTAAATTGACCTATGTACAAGTATTTACAAAGAGTTAGATCAAGAGAGCTCAACCAAGAAAATAATACTTGAGGTGTTGCCCGTTGATAGGAAACGAGACATCTTCGCTAGTTAACGTCTTAAGTCAAAAAGCATTATCTTCTAAGATTTCAAAAAATTGAAAAGGGCCAAGCCAGAGCTTGTCGAGTTTGTCATGTCCTCCTTTCTTTTCATGGGCCTTGTCCCAACATAGGACCAAATCAACAATTATAAAGGCCTTGACTTTGGCTCATCGGTCAAACCATCTCTTAACCATGCCCTGATGTTTGGAAAAAAATTCAATGGCTCAGTCACAAACTTCTTCTAGATGGAGTAGTTCAGCTAAACGAGCTTCTCATCGATCCCCCTCTTCATAAAAAGTGTTAATAAATTGGAGGGTGGGGATCTTTAGGTGAAAAAGAAACACAGGTTCTAAGCCATAAACAAGGTGAAATGGGGAATCACCTAGGGAGGCCTTGTGGCATGTACGATCTACCCATAGGGCATAATGCAGTTGAGTGTGCCTCTTTGGGATTCCTATCAAACAATTTCTTGATCACAGTGATTAGGTTCTTGTTTGTGGATTTAGCTAAACCATTACCCTAAGGCTAGTAATTGGATGAAAATTTAAGGGGAATTCCATATTCAAAGGCCCAACTAGAGAATTTGAGCGAAGAGAAGGCGGGGCAATTATCACATACAAGGGCATACAAGAAACTAAAATGATTCAAAATGAAACTTTCAAGAAAATTAGTAACTACCTATGTGGTAAATTTCCTACTTGTGATAACTTATATCCATCTAGTATAGTAATTAGAGGTGGTTAGAATGTACCTATGACCCACAAAATGGTGGGCTTACCAAACCGATGAATTTGGGACTCCATTGCAAATGTCTTACCTCGGGACTAGTTGCGAGGGACAACAAAGTTGTGTTCTCTGGTTGCAGCGGTCTGGCATATGTGGCAAGTGCAAACATGGCTATGTGCATCCATGAATATAGTCAGTTAGTAGTATCCTGCTCATAAGATTTGATGAGCGGTGGAAGGACCAGATCCATGACCATTGCCAAATTTATCATGAAAATATTTTAGCACTTGCGTTGCATCTTCTTTTCCAAGGCATCTGAGGTAGATCCCTTCATGATTCCTCTTATAAAGTATAGACCCTCGCAACATGTAGCTGCTACTTTTTAGCCAAAGAGCACATTTTTGAACTCTCTATAGATGAGATGGGCACTTTTATGCAACAGGTAATAGATGATATCGTCGTACCACTCCCTTGGGGAGACGTCTTCAAGTTGATATTGTTGGACCGTAAGCTCAGGTCTGACCTCGACCACTGTCTCAGCTATTGTTTAGGTGAGTGATTGCCCTCTTACTAGCTTCATTAGTTGAATCTCCATATCATACTCTTATAGCAAGGTAACCCATTTT
Organism: Sequoia sempervirens; assembly: GCA_007258455.2. NCBI lineage: Eukaryota > Viridiplantae > Streptophyta > Pinopsida > Cupressales > Cupressaceae > Sequoia > Sequoia sempervirens. The sequence goes on from VDFB02025378.1 coordinate 10,860, forward strand.
TCTCTTCTTTCCCCTAACTCATTCGACATTAGTAGTGTCTTTACTCTCGGATTAGGTATAATGGAAAACACCTTATTCCACAAGATGTAGTGTTTGAATTTCTTAACTCCTCCGACTAAATCATATGCTTGATTTTCTACATTGTGGTACCTTAGCTCACCATATTTCAATGGAGAACTCATGAAAGTAATTGGGTGCTCACTCCCTTCATCATCCTTTTGAGTCAATATGTTGGCGCATGAATGATCTAAAGCAAATGAGTAAATGTAGAATGACTTCAGATAATTAGGACTGACTAGCATGGGTGTGTTAGCAATTGCTTTCTTGATTTCTTCAAAGGCCTTCTTTTCCTCTAGATTCCATTCAACTTTGGCATCTTGTTTCAGCATAGCGTTGAGTGGCTTGACTATTTCAGCAAAGCTGGTAATGAATTTCTTGATGAAATTTATCTTCCCGAAGAAAGATTTCAGCTCTTTCTTGCTACCTGGTAGCTGAATCTTCAATATTGCTTGAATATGCTCAGGATCTATAGAGATTCCTTTTTCTAAAATAACATTTCCAAGCAACTTACCTTTTGTAACTCCAAAGATGCACTTCTTCGGGTTAAGGCAAATCCCAAATTCTCTGTACTTTCGAAAGAATTTGCATAGATCATAAACATGATCACCTTGATTATTTGAAAACACTGTAAGATCATCCATGTAGATAATAATGCACTTTCCTGTCAGATAATTTGAAGGCTATGTCCATCGCACGTTGGAAAGTGGTGCCAGTGTTAATGATTCTTAATGACATCCTTTTGTATGCAAAGGTTCCCCACTTTGTGGTGAACGTTGTCTTGTGCCTATCCTCATATTGCACCATTACCTAATTTTACCAAAAATATCCATCTAAGAAAGACATCATCTGAGATGACAATCTGTAACACCCCATCTAATGAAGGCACTAGGTAATTGTCTTTCTTTGAGGCTCTATTCAAATTGTAGAAGTCCACACACAATCTGATCTCTCTATTATTTTTTGTAATTGAGACCAAGTTGGCCACCCATGTGGAATGCTTGACTAGAAATATGATTCTAGCTAACAACTTTTGCACTTCCTTATATATGATAGGCTCAAATAATGCATTGATGGGGTGTTCAAGCTGCCAGAAAGGTCTCATGTCTGGCTTGAGAGGAATGGTGTGTGTGATGACTGAGGTGTCGTATGTCTTTAAATCCTCATAACTCCAAGCAACTACATCATGATACCTTCATAAAGCATCAATGATTCCTTTCTTGGTGTGCACCCTTTTCCAATGAATTAATTTTTAACCTCCTCAATTGTTCCAAGGTTGTATCACACTGATTGTTGATGGAGTCTCTCTTTGCTTGCTAATCCTGATCTTTGATTTGATCTAAGTCAAATATTCGCTCAAGTTGGACCATGACTCTAGGAATAGTATTGGTTTTGAGGTTGATGACCCCTTCTATCTCTAATTTAGCCTCTCAGGCTCGACTTCATCAATGATTTGATTTCCAAACACATCAGAGCTAGTGATGAAGTCCAAGATGTGATTTTCATTGTTGAACACTTGGAAGTGGGTAACGTTGTCCAAAACAGATGGGGTAGAGGTGAGCTCGACAGTGAACCTATTGAGGCCAGTCAATGACAAAGGTTGAAGAGTACTAACTGCTTGAGCCAAGGCATCAGTAGTATGATTTTTGGAGTGAAGAATCAACTAGATATTAAAGGCATCTAAGCTTTATAGAAGATCCCAAACTCTATGCCTATAGTTTTCTAGTCTTCTATCATGGCAGGAATATAATTTCCTATCCTATTTTATTACCAACTCTGAATCATCAAAGACTTGCAGCATTTTAATCCTTTTCCTTAGGGCCATTAGAAGACCATGGACGAGTGATTTTTATTTTTCTCCATTATTTGTGTAGTAGAATTGGAGTCTATGAGTAGCAAAGTAGGTCTTACCTATGGGGCTGATGAGTTCAAACCCAACTCCCACTCCTTGCTTGGATTTGGATCCATCGAAGCGTAGTGTCCAAAAATTGGAAGGCTCTTTAGCCTTGAGGCTAATTAAACATTCATCTTTTGTTGGCCGCACACTTGAATCTACGCTTTCCATGGTAGGAATAGCTTCATCAATATTTAGGGTTGGGTGCCTTATTAAAAAATTCTCTTTGGGCATGACTTGTCCACTGATGTGAGCCACTACTATTTGGAAAAGGAAACATTCAAATTTTGAGTGGGCAGCATGGTGGATCTTGCACCAACTGGGTAGCAGGAGCTCTTGGAAATCCATCCTTGTCCCAAGGCTGAGCTGATCTTGCACACACTTCTCTATGAAGTCCTGGAATCCATCTAGTAGTCCCAAATTACCATCTTCATAGGATTCATCATCATCTAATTCTACTAGTATTTTTGTGCTTTGTGGGGTGCGAGCTAGGTTGGTAGAGGGGTTGGACAACACAAGGAAAACCTCTTTAGTTGACTCTTCCTCTTGGAACTTTGATTCTTCTTAGTAAGCCATGGGGTAGTAATTACCTAATTCCATTTTAGCAAACAACACCTCATTGGTGTTGTTGTATTCTGTGATCATAAATTTCATGCGTGGCTCCCGAACTACACAAATCTAGTTTGTAAGCTCCTTCCATGGCAACCAAATGTGAGAAGTCAGTTGTGACATATCCATTCAATGCCCTAGTGAAGTCTCATCCTAGTATTATTCCATACGTGTTCAAGATGTCAACTACCTGAATATCAATAACTTGTTGCACTCTTGGGTTTGCAGTAATCTACATGGGAATACAATTAATTTCTCCAACTATATTCACCTTAATTTTGTCTAATTGGGTCACCTTTCTTCTGGAAGGAGTAGGGACTATTCCCAAGGCTTTGCATATAGCAAGGGGCATGACGTTAGCTAATGCTCCTGAATCAATCAAGAAATTGTGTAGGTTTTTCCCAAATATCCTAATAGTGATGAGGAAGGGAGGCATTTCCAACTTTCCTTGAAATAATACCATGGGCGTGTCCACTTCGGCCACCTGATTTTTATCTTACTCACTAGTATTTTCCTTGTTATGTGCTTGACTCTATTCCTTGGAAAATTTCCTCCTTGTTTATTGATTTGAGGGGGCATCCTTTTTCTTGCCTATGATTTCTTGGATCACGAGTTCATGCTATGACTCATCAAAAGAAACTCTCTTTGTAGGTGTCTCTTGTGTTGACCTAGAGGAAGGAGTCCCATTGATTACTCTAAAGAAGGCATTTCTTACTACAGGGACTTTGAGCAATTCGAAGGCAGATAGGCTTATCTTAACCTTCTTGAATTCATCAGCTACGTGTTCGCCCATTTGCTCAATCTCGACCTTGAAGAATTTTCCCTAGAAAGAACTAGTTGATTGGATTTGTATTTGGTTTGGCTGCTTGTTCTTGTTAAAGTATTGAGTGGGCACATAGGGGTAACCTAGATTGTTGCTAGCATTTGGGTCAGGTGGAGTACTAAAGTTATTAGGTGGGGTTGAGGTTGTGAAGGGGCCGCATGCTTGTCTATTTCTTATATTATAAGGGGTTGCCCTCTAGTGAAACATATGAACCTTGTCCTCATGTAATTCTTCTTCATCTATTGGACCATTATCCATTGAATTAAAGAGTTGGGATAAGGTTTCTTCATTACATACCTCCCTTGCTTCTTCGTCCTTTAGAGCAGTGGTCTCTCTTTTAGGTGCATTTCTCTCGCTTCTGGGAAATGGAGCCTTGTTGACCATGAGCACAGAAGAATCATATGGTTCAGATGGGACTAGATCTTGGCAACCAATGTTATCCACTACATTTTCAACCTCTACTTGAAAGATCTTTGCAACAGTGAGGAACTCAGGGCAATCCAACTCAGAGTGCCAATTTGTTTTATGGATCCAACACCATCTGAACAATGTTGTCTCAATGAGATACACCCCACTAGTTGTCTTCTCTATACTGGAAGGCTGAACAAGAGGGGTGGGAAAACCTCTATTATTAGGCCTTGTATTCCATGTCCTATTTTGTCTTTAGGAAGCCTTCCTCTCGAAGTTCTGGTGGGAAGTTTTGCTTCACTCATAATTCTACCTAGATGAGGTGCCTACATCACGATTATCTCTATTATTCCAGTTGAGGTTGGCCTGAATGCTACGTTGAGAAGCTTACAACTGGTTGTTTTAATTCTAAAAGTATGTAATCTTTGTGGACATTTTTTTGATCATTTCTGTCAGCTCATCTAGTTGATCCTTCTCTATATTACTTGGTTGCGATGCTTGGTTCTGGAGGAAGACTAGCTACATTGCTAGTTGGTTTTGTTGCGCTTGCAGAAATTTGGACCCTTGCGAATATGTAGGCACTTGAGGTTACTGTAGATAGACCTACTGCTATTGAGGCTGCAAATATTAATGAGGCATGGGAGGTGCCTAATTCATTGGCTATGCTGGGTGAGGAACTATGGGCAGTTGTGGAACTTGATTCGTAAGAGGTGTTTGGTGTGCTAGAGCTTGGGTAAGCCCTTGAATCTGTATTGGATGAGCAACCTATCCTAAGGAAGGTAGCAGACCAAATTTTTTTTGTCCCAAGTCAGTGTTGGCTATGATTGCTTTAGCATAAGCATCCACCAACCTGGCAGGTGGTGGGTTCATTCTTTTCACCAATTTTGCAGTGAGGTTGTCTAGGGAAGCATAGTAGACTGATAGGACATGAGCATCATTAAGCACATATGGAGCTTGTAAGCTCATGAATGCCCAGTGAAATTGATTGTTGAAGGAGTTGATTGGTTCATTGACCTCCTTGCAAATGGACATGAATTAGTGATATAACTTTGAAGGGCTAATTAGAATCTTGTACTTCCGCAAGAATGCATTCTTCAAGAGGTCCCAAGTGGTGATGGACCCTGTTGGCAAGTTGATGTACTAGTAAAAATATTCCTCTCCCAAAGAATAAGGGAAAATTCTACATGCCACACCCTCATGATCAATTTTCATATCCTTTAGTGTTGTTTGGAATATTTTAATATGTTCTTCTGTTGTCCTCTATGGATCACGAGGATTAAATTTCATGCAAAATCCCTCCAGGTTCTTGGGCATGTCATGGTAATCATTGAAGGATAGAAGAGAAGGATTGTTACCCAACCAATCCATGAGGGGAGGTGAAGGTGGTATTTACTGTTGAATAGTAACTTAGGGCTGCGTTGGGGCAACAACAGTTGGAATTGCACCTTGGACTTGAGGGTTAGGGACAGGGGTAACACCTTGGCTGTGGGAAGCGAGTGACTGGAACACAATTTGGAATGATTGAATGGAGGAAGTAGATGTGGAAAAGAAAGGATTAGTGTGGGGCGAAGGGATGGAAAGGGAAGGTGAGGATAGAGGTGAAGCGAATGGAGTAGGTGAAGAGGATAAAGTTGTGTCCCCTTTCCGAGTCTTCTTAGCCTTGGTAGGGAGTTGTAGTTCCTGAAATTCCCCTTTGTTTGGTGTTGACGTTAGAATGCTTTGGAATATTTTAGGGGAGAACAAACCGATTCAATCCAGCTTAACACAAAATTTTCCCTCCTTCTAGGGATAGTTCTATTGATGGGTGTTTTAACACTTCTCAACATAGGTAATGCATAAATACATTACCTCTCTTGAAAGAAAATTTCCTACAAGTAAAATTGTAGAAAAATATCCCAAGGTTTTGGATTTTAGGTCATGATAGTGCTTGGAATATCTCAGTTGTTTCATGTGATTTGTTGGTAATCACAGGTCAGTCTTACGTATGTTAAGTCAGAAGGGAATTGGTTCTTTGAATGGAGTTTATAAAATAAGGAAATGTTGTTCTATTGCTGCAAGTTCAGGACAATAGTTTGAAACTCCACTTTTATCATTAGATTTGGTTTTACAATGATGCTAGAACTTTGTCTAAATTACTATTTAAAAGAAAGGTCAAAAAGGAAGGGAAGAGAGTAGATTCCTAGACCTAAAACTACTAATGAACAGTGACAATGGAGGATGCTACAGTGGGCAGTCTTCTTGAAACTAAGTTCCACTTAACTAAGTCAACTAACAGTCTCATGAAACTAGTGCAATCTTCTAAGGTGTACAGATTTTCAATCATTCATTCACCATAAAGCATGAATAAAAGATAGAATTTAAGTGCAACATTCAATTCATGTTTAGACTAGCTTTACACTACTATTTATAATCAATAAACAATAAAAAGCATGAACAAGGAAGGGCATCAACACAACATAATTATTCAACATCAATGAACAACATTAACTAATCCACTAAAGCATGCTAAAAACATATAACAATAAAGTATATCTACTCAAATATATTAACTATGACGAGAGGAATCATGAAACATGAAATGAAACTCAAGAATCCACCCAAAAGCAATGAATTTCTATAAGAATTTCAGCAGCATGTCTTTACAACAACCCAACTCTCTCTTGAAAATGAGAGGAGACCCCCTATTTATAGTGTCCAAAAAGAAAAATGAATGGCCAAGATTTAATCTCATTGTGTGGCCAAGATTTAGTCTCATTGTGTGGCCAAGATTCACTACAAATTAGGGTTTCACCTACCCTTTAATAATTTGCAATTTAAAATGCATTTTTGTCTTTTAGCGTAATTTTTCTTCTAGTGCTTGGCACTGTAGCACTTTTTCTTTTAGCTAATTTCCCTTTGTTGTAGCTATACTGTGAGAAATTCATCATATATGACTGGATTCCCTTCATTCTTCTTCATAGTGGAATATCCTATGAACTGGCCAATCAACACATGAAATCTTACTCCATTCCATTATATCGGATTGGAGCACCTGGAAGTTCATTTTTCTAGATCTGCTAGTAATCAAGTCCTAATCGTTGTCACATTTTGGTGTTTTCTTGATTACTTGCTCTGATTGGGTGAAGGATCGAGTAGCAAAGTCCATGAAATCTAGCGTGAGTGTATCCATGGATTTGTTCTCCATCTTCTTATGGAAATAAGGCCTTATCCTCTATGGATCGAGCTCGACGGAAGGCATGGCATAGTCCGTCATGAGCTTCAAATATTCTTCGTAGGCCGCTAGATGTTCTTTGACCCAGTCTATGTCAAGTTCCACTTCATGGAGAACTCGTTCCAGAATATATTTCCTATGATCAAGGCCCAATTTCTAGGTCTTAACAAGCCAATGATCATCCTTTACGAATGCCAGCTCCTTTTCACACATTCTCATGGGCATCTTGAGGATAGCCTCAAGCTTAGGGTATGTGATTCTATATAGCTCCGTCAAGTCAATAAATAATTTCCTTGTGCCTTCAAGCCACTTTTGCACCTCTCAAAACTTATTTTCTATCCGGATAGCATGGGTGATACCCATACCTCCATTGTAGATCACTCGTTGGAACCAGTCTTCGATGGCCTTGGTGCAATTGTTCCTCTCTAATTTACTGATATGATCTTTGGAAAGTAATAGAGGAGGCGTTGATGACGTTGTGGGGAGTTCTTCAGTGGAAGAACATTGTTGTATGTAGGCTGTGAGATCTGCTACCTGTGACTTCAACTCATCCTTAAAGGATTGGTCTATGTTCATTTGATGCACAATAGTGGCAACAGATCCCTAGAGATGATCAATTTTCAGTTCTCTAGCGGTTGTTCCTAGGTCAATGGTGGAGATATTGTAGTTGAATCCTTCTCCTTCCACCATTGGAGTAGCTATTTGTATGGTCCTTGATCCTGAGGCATCCATTGTTATATGGGATCTGACCCTTGGCTTCTTCTCCTTCTTTATCCCTATCTGTGCTCGTGCTAGGATGGCTTCTAACCTCTTTAGGATTCATAAGGATGGGGGCCTTCTTCTGTAGTTGCTTCTCTAGCCATTCGGGCATTTGAGATCCTTCTTTAGGTGATTCATGATCACCTTCCTCTCTTTGAGTATGTTGGATCTCTCTTTCTTGGTGGCCTAGAGCTTCTTTCTCTGTTTTCTCTTCCTCTTCTTCATCTGAATCTCAAATGAATATAGCCATTTGCTTTTGTGACTCAGTGATGGCTATGTTTTCTTTGGGGCTATCTTCCCCTTCAAATGTCTTCTCTTCTTCTTCCTTCCCATGCTCTTCATGATGTTCTACTTCTGGGATTTCCTTTGTTTCAACCTCATCTTCAGGCTTATCTTCTTCTTTCTTTTCCTCTTTCTTTTCTTCTTCTTCCCCTACAAGAGGCACTTCTTCATCATGACCAGGGATTCTGTCCTATTCCTTGTTTGGAGGTTTTGTGGTTACCTCCATTTCTTCATCTATATCCTTCTTTTATTTGGAGGATTTCCTTTCAACTTCCTCTCCTACATCTTTGAGTTGCTTGGAAAACTCTTCCTTAAGCTCTTGGTCGGACGTTTCCACATTATATTTGCATCGGGGTCCTTAATATCTTCCTTAGATGATTGTGTTTCCTCTTCTTCATGAACTACCTCATAAATGACTAAGTGTTGGTGCTCTATATGCTTGTGGTAGTCATCAACTTCCTCTTCCATTTCTTTAGTTGCTTCCCTCTCTCATGTTTCTAGCTCCTCAGAAATTTGCATTGTTGCCTCGATCTTGGGTGGTTCAGTTGGAGTAGGAGTAGGGAGACTGACAAAAAATTAAAATAAGGCAACTTGCAATGCTGGATTCATCAATAGTCTCGAGAGCTCCAATGGTATGTTTTGCATATGTTTGGTAAACACTTCAGGGAGAGTAAGGGTAGGAATTGTTGTTGCAGAGGCCAAGGGAATAGTTTTTGATGGAGACATGGAGGAAGAAGAGAGTGGAGAAGTTGTGGTAGAGGAAGAATCTCTCACCATAATGGAGTAGTTGGCGAGGTGGAGGCTAGGTGAATTGAGATGTCCACTGTAGACGGAGTGGAAGCGAGTAATGCATGAGATGTTGGTAGAGTGATGGTCGTGGTAGTGTTGGTGGCAATAAGAGAAGAGGTGATAGGTGGAGAATTTGGTTGCTTGGCCTCTTCTTCTTCTCCCTCACGGAGTGGGTCCTCCTGAATTGTGGGAATCTTGGTGAATCCACTTGATTTATTTGCCTTCTTTGAAGGTTCTCCTTTTGACACCTTCCTAGAATATACCTTATGCTTTGGTTGGCGCTCAACCACTTCTTTCCTTTTCTTTGACCTAGTATCAGGAGGGGATTTAGAATTTTCCCCAGATGGGGTAGTAGTAGTCTCACTATTAGTCTCGCTCTTGAGCTCACCATAGGTTAGAGTTGCTCCTTGTAGCTTCAGTTGAGTAGTTTTCCCATCAATCCACTACTTTGTCCTTGAATCTATTAGTTTAGTCAAAATATTGAGGTCATTGACCTCCTCCCCATCCCAGTCAATTAGGGGCAGTGGCAGGTTGGCAACGACATCAAATATTGGATCTATAATAGTGTTTTCTTCGTCCACAATTTGATCCGACACTGGGAACAATTTTACTATTTTAACAAAGTTTGTCGTCATGCTCATATAGTGCCTCATGCACACTTCTTTGTCGTCCTTGTAGTTCACACAAAAGTATTCAACACTGTGTAGGTGGGAATATTATTTCCCAACCATCTTCTTCAATTTACCATATGGATCCATTCTTAGTCAGGGAGTATAGAGTTCCAAGTTATATTCAATGATTTCCTTCTTAGAATACTTTGCACATTGAGATGCGGGAATCACATACATACCCTAGCCGAATGTGAGAGGATAAGGGATGTTAGGCTTGTGCTTGTCACTCAAAAGAGTATGTGCATATTGTAGTTGTCTACAAACTTTGAGTAATATCAATCAGTCATTTGGGTACCAGGGCAACTTATATGGCCTCTTAGAGAAGCCCTTAGTTCAGATGTAGGTAAATTTAGGAAATTAGATAAAGAGGAATCCAAACCGATGGATGAAGGCATAGAAACTATGTGTGACTCTCCTTTTAAAGTCACCTCTGAGTAGTCTAATAATATTCTTGATAAAGACATCATTCATCCTGCAGTAATCTTTCTTTAAATTT
>VDFB02025379.1:0-18212 GCA_007258455.2 Sequoia sempervirens
GTTGCATAACAAGAAGGAGAGCAAGAGAAAGAATCAACCATAATGGGGATTGTTTTCTTTTATGTTTTGTATTTTTTATTCTCTCCATTATTTGTTTTCTCTTGTTTGGATGTGGTTTAATAGCTTAGAAGTGTTGGCTATCACTTTTATCTATGCTATTTGATTTCTAACCCCATCTAACAATTAAATACATGGGGTTGGAAGATTCCCCTAAGGTCAAGCAGGAAGCCACCCCACTAGAAAGAAATGAAAGCCTAGTTGGGCCCGAAGTCAAAGAGCTTCCCAAATTTTGGATGCTTCGATTTGATGGGTCCAAGTCAAAACAAAGATCTGGTGCTAGGTTCAAACTCATCAGTCCAATGGGTAAGACCTTTCTTACTGCCCATAGGTTGCAGTTTTATTGCACCAATAATGTAGCAAAATATGATGCATTAGTCCATGGTCTTCTTATTGCCCTAAAGAAAAATGTCAAAATGCTGCAAGTATTTGGTGATTCTGAACTTGTAGTCAAACAAGTTAGAAAATTGTATTCCTACCATGATAGAAGACTTGAAAATTATAGGCATAGGGTTTGAGATCTTTTAAAATGTTTAGATGCATTTAATATACAATTGATCCCTTATGCTCAGAATCATACAACCGATGCCTTGGCTCAGGTATCCAACACTTTGCAACCCCTCTCCTTGTCCAGGCCCAAAAAATTTATAGTTGAGTTAACATCCACAATGTCCATTCTAGATAATGTCACTCATTTTTAGGTCTTTAATGATGATAAGCACATCCTCGACTTCATCATGAGTTCTGATGTCTTCGCCACCCAAATAATTGATGAAACTGATCTAGAGGAGGCCAAATTGGATATAGAAGGAGTTGTCAATCTCAAAACCAACACGATTCCTAGAGGCATGGTTCAGCTTGAACGCATATTTGATTTGGATTAGATTAGAGATCAGAATCAACAAACAAAGAATGAAGCCATATGCAACCAGTGTGATGCTCACAACCTTGGGACCCCAGAGGAGACCAAAAATGTTTTCATTGGAAAAGTATGCACACCCAAGGAAAAGAAGGGAATCATTGATGTGTTGCAGAGGTATCACGATGTAGTGGCATGGAGCTATGAATATCTAAAGACTTATGACATGTTCATCATCATGCACACCATCCCTCTCAAGATAGAAGTGAGGCCATCCCACCAATGACAATGTCCTATTAATTCCTTGCTAGATCCCATCATTTACAAAGAGGTACAAAAGTTACTTTTAGCAAGAATTATCTTCCTAGTCAAACATTCCACATGGGTGGCCAACTTGGTCCTAGTCAGAAAAAAGAATGGAGAAATCAGGTTGTGTGTAGACTTCTACAACTTGAATAGGGCTTTGGAGAAGGATAACTATCTGGTACCTTCATTGAATGAGGTATTGTAGATTGTCAATGACTCCCAAATGATGTCCTTCCTCGATGAGTACTCTGGATATAACCAAGTTATGGTGTAGTACAAAGATCACCATAAGACAGCATTCACCACCAAGTGGGGAACCTTCACTTATAGGAGAATTCCTTTTGGGCTCATCAATGCTGGCGCCACTTTCCAACGTACCATGGATACTTCCTTCAAAGATCTGATTGGGAAGTGCATAATCATCTACATGGATGATTTAACTGTGTTCTCTAAGAGGTGAAGTGATCATGTCTCTTATTTATGCAAAGTGTTTTAGAGGTGTAGGGAGTTTGGAGTTTCCCTTAACCCAAAGAAGTGCATTTTCAGCATTACAAAGGGTAGGTTGCTTGGACATGTTATTTCTAAGCAAGGAATCTCCATAGATCTTGAACGCATTCAATCTTTGCTAAAGATCCCACCACTAGGGAGCAAGAAAGAATTGAAATCTTTCTTCAAAAAGATTAACTTTTTTAGGAAATTCATCATGGGTTTTGTTGAGATTGTAAAAACCACTCAATGCCATGTTAAAACAGGATGCCAAAGTTGAGTGGACTCTCGAAGCTAAACATGCTTTTAAAGAAATCAAATGCACCATTGTTGAGGTGCCTGTGCTTGTCAACCCAAACTATCTGAAGCCATTCTACATCTATTCATTTGCTTCAAAGCATTCTTGTGCTAGCATGTTGGCTCAAAAAGATGATGAAGGAAACGAGCACCCGATCAGATCTCCTTCATGAGTGCTCCACTGAAAGATGTTGAATTACACTACCAAAACATAGAAAAGAAAGCATATTCCCTTGTTAGGTTAGTGAAGAAATTTAGGCATTACATCTTGCGCAATAAAGTGTTCGCCATTGTCCCTAACCCTATAGTGAAGACGTTGCTCATACAAAATGAATTGGGAAAATGAAGAGTTAAATGGGTCACATTACTGCAAGATTATGATATGGAAATCCAACCGATGAAGCTGGTGAGAGGACAGGCACTTACCTATACAATTGTTGAAGCAGCAGCAGAGGTAGGATCTGAACTCACTATTTAGCAATACCAGCTTGAAGATGTTTCCCCATGAGAGTGGTACAAGGACGTTGATTATTATTTTTCCAAATCACAAGTGTCCACCTCACTTACAAGGAGTCCACAAACATTCTCTTAAAGTAAAAAGTAGCGGTTACATGTTGTAGGGGTCCATTTTATAAAAGAAAAATTATGAAGGCATCTACTTGAGATGCCTTGCCAAGGAGAAGGCAAACTGGATCTTGAAAGAGTTTCATGAAAATTTCGGTACTAGTCATGGATTTGGGCCTTCCACTGCATATCAGATATTAAGAGCAGGGTATTATTGGCCAACTATTTTCAAGGATGCTTATTGTCATGTATTAGACCACCACTACCAAGGAGAAGAATGTTGTTGTCCCACTATAGCCCTTGTTGGACATGAGGTCGTTTGTGTAGTGGGGTCTTGATTTCATTGGTCTAGTAAGCCCTCCATCATCTATGGGACACAGGTACATTCTTACTGCTACTGATTACTACAATAGATTGACAAAAGCAATTGTATGTAGCAATGCACAACTGAGGTAGTTACTAATTTTTTGGAAAGTTTCATTTTAAATCACTTTGGTTGTCCTTATACATTGGTGTGTGATAATGGACCTGCATTTGCTTTATTAAAATTTTCTAGTTGGGCCTTCGACTACGGAATTTACCTTAATTTTTTGTCAAATTACTACCTTCAAGGCAATGACCTTGCTGAGTCTACAAACAAGAACCTGATCACAATGATCAAGAAATTGCTCGATAGGAATCCCAAGGACTAACATACCTAGCTCTGATTCACCCTTTGGGCAGACCGCACCCACCAAAAGGCTTCCCTTGGTGATTCCCCATTCCATCTTGTTTACAGCCTAGAGCCCATATTTCCTATCCACCTAAAGATTCCCACCCTCCAATTTATCAATGAATTTTATGAACAGGAGGGGCATAGGGAAGCTCAATTAGCTGAGCTCTTGAATTTAGAACAAGGTTGAAATCGTACAATAGAAAATTTCACCAAACATTAGGGTGTGGTTAAGAGATGGTTCGACCGCTAAGCCAAAATCAAGGCCTTTAGAATCACAGATTTAGTCCTGTATTGGGACAAGGCCCATGAAAAGAAAGGGGGACACAAAAAATTTGACAAGCTTTGGATTGGCTTATTTCAAATAGCTAAAATTTTGGGAAACAATACTTTCCGCCTAAAGACCTTAACTGGTGAAGATGTCCCATTTCCAATCAACGAGCAACACCTCAAGCATTACTTCCTGTGTACCTTAATGTTTTACCCTACTCTAATGTGCAAAATAACTCAAAAATGCAAGTAATAAAAGACTAAGGACACTTCAAGATTAGCCTAAAGAGTGATAGAACAAGAAGGAAAATGGATAAAACAAGATGCAAATGATTTCACCTTCCTTGTTGTTGACGACTCCTTGATTGGCCCTTGCTTGGGATGATTTTATGTGCTCCTTAGATGGCTTCTTGAGTGACTAAATGCAAGATTGAATGTGCAAAATGATTAGAATGAATGGCTAGATGCTAGTAAAATGAGTGAGAATGCAAATTGAAAGCATGTAGTTATCAAATGGCTAAGTGTTGAAAATGCCCTTGAGGAGGGGGTATTTATAGAAGAATTTGAATTCTCTAGAGAATTCAACGGTCAAGATGCATCCAACAAGGCCAAGATGAAGGGCTATGGTGGGTTGAGAACCCACAAGTCCTCACATCTTGACATATGGATGGTGAAGTAACTAAGAGAAGATGAGGTGTAAGTGAGGTGTCAAAAATGTACATGAGGTGGAGAGTACAGGTACCTTGCAAATGGAATTGGGAATGGGAAAAGTCTTGGTGAATAAAATGATTTTAAATTCACAATGATTGGAATAATCTGGTGGATAAGACAAGGTTTCCAAAAGGTGGGAATTTGTCACATGTGACTTGATGTGACAAGTCAAAGGTTCTAGAAGATGCATGGGAAAAGGGGATTCTTGGAGGAATAAAAAGGAATTAAAAATTCCTTGGTGGATGGAGAGAGTTGACCAAGGTACTAATTAGGTTTGACTAATCGTTAATTAGAGGATAATTAGGGTTAATTAGGATTAAATGTAACTTGCAAAGTTGGGAGGATGTGACACATCCTAATAATCAAAGGATTAAGCATGTGCACATCCTAATAGAATGGATTAGGATTAGATGAAAATATGTGAGAATTAAATAAATGTAATATTTATTTAATTCATTTTAAATGAAAAGGGATTAAGAGGTAAGGTATTTAATTATTAATTAAATACCTTAAGGATTGTGATCAAAGATATTAATTAAATAAAGTAATATTAGCAATTAACTTTCGAGATAAGAGGATGTTTAGATGAAAAGTGATAAATTTGGATAAATTATATTGTGTCCAAATTTGGATGTCTACATTTTGCCCTCTTTGAGATGGTGTTACGAAGTAGCATCATTTCAAAGAATATTAAAATATAGAACCCAGAAGGAGATGGTTAGATTGGAAAAGATGCCCCAGTCATCAAAGGGATGACTAGGAAGGAAGATAATGGGGGTGAAGATGAAGAGTAGGGATTGAGGATGCCCACTCGAGAGGACATGCGGATTGAAGAGAACACGTGTGTGCTCTTAGAATAGATGATGTGATGCAAGGGGGATGAGGGGAGATGATGCAAGGTGATGGGTAAGAGAGTAAAGTGATATGGAGATGGATGAAGCACAAATGGTTCAAAGGTGATGTTGCCCCAATCAAAGGTACAAGCCAAAATGGGTTGATGATGGATAGATGTTGTCAATGAGGTGAGATCACGATAACCACGAGAAGGGAAAAGATACACATCCAGGTGGTATTGATGAGGAAGGATACATCCCAAAACACCACTAAAGGATAGGAAGAATACCTCGATGATGATGATGAAGTGTTGTTGATGAGGAAGGATACGTAAAACAACACCAAAGGGATAGGGAAGGATACGAATGGATGATGATGATGATGACGAGGATGATTGGATCCAGGCTTGTAACAAGACTAAGAACAAGACCAAGGATATGATTAGATGATTTGGGCTAAATGGAATGGATGGGGGTTGGATAGAGATGTGAGATAAGGATGAAGGATGAATGGATGGGGGGATACATGCAAGACGATAGAATGGAGAATGAAATGCAATCCTAAGGCAATTTTCCATCTTGAGCCAGCGATTTTGCTGTAAGCGTCGGGACACAGGGGCCTTGGGGTGTGAGAAGGAACCAGGAGAGATGGATAGGATGCATGGAAAACAAACACAATGAACAATGGTATCCCAACACCCCAAAGTTGTGATGACCTTGGTCATTGAGATAACCACAAGCACAAAAGGATGCTCCAGCATAATACAAGACCTCGGGGATCTTGGTGGGTACTACGTGGGACAACCAAGAAGACAAAAATAGACAAAAAAAAAATCAAGATATGCCCCTATGTTGACCAATCAAAACACACCATAATATGATGGATTATGGCGGCCTTGACAAGTGATGATAGGGAGCTCAAATGATAAACAAAAGCCAAAAGTATCAAAATATCACAATCAATTTCAAACATCCTTTGCCATAGGATCAAGGGGATGGATGGGATTGATGAGGTATGTTAGGAAGGATGCATCCTGTTGAGACCAAAGACGATGGATACTAAACTAAAAGATCTTTAGGACACGTGATGTTCAAAATCGATTGGATCTCATGATACAAGTGGATCTCGTTTGTTAAGAACCAGCTAGATAAGGGCATAGCTTGATGACAGACACAAAGAAGACAAGACATGGGACTGACACCCCCTAAGGACCTAGGGGCTCAGGGGCCGATCAAAGATTAGCCTTGCCTATGTGAAAACGTAGAGCCCTCGTAGTTCGGTGAAAGGTGGATGACCGACCAAGATGGAGACCTTGATGGATGGTAAAGATAGGATGGACAAAAGGAGAAAGACCGATGATAGACGATAGAAGGGCAAAGTGGATGATGAAGATTGATGATGGAACCCCGAGGGCAGATCAAATGATCGACCTTGCCTACGTGAAAGCGTAGGGGCAACGTAGTTCGACAAGTCCAAAGGAAAACAATGGATAAAGGATGATAAGATGATAGGATAAGTGGATTAAAATATGGGACCAATATGACAAGATAGGATAGACCTGTTGGATTGGATAAGATGATGATGATCACATAAAGCTCAGGGATGGGATAGTTATCCAAAGCATTAAAATGACTTGGGAGGATGATATGATAGATAGATGAGTGATGAAAAGTGAGAAGGGATTAGAAAGATGTGCAAGAGAAGCAGGGGTGATGATGATGAGATAAATGGCATTAGGTTGCATGGGGGGAGGCCTATAGCCAGATACCAATGACAAGGGATTGTGAGATGGGGTGAGGATAAGGATGAAAGAATGGATAAAGATATAGGGATGGGGGATGGGAGGGATTGTTTGGATGGATGGGAATATAAGGATTGGGAGATGAAAGGGATGCTAGGAGACATGGATACGAAGATAAGGATGGGGAGATGGGAGGGATGCTATGATAGATGGATAGGGACAGAAGGATTGGGAGATGAAAGGGATGCTAGGATAGATGGATACGAAGATATGGATGGGGAGATGGAAGGGATGCTATGATAGATGGATAGGGAGATGAAGGGATGTTATGATAAATGATGTCTCCAAGGACTATGTCACAAAGGAAGCAGATGCCCCCACTCTAGATATGTCATATATGAGGAGGCATGAGGGATGGAAGACAAGTGGATGGGAAGATAAAGGAGATAATTAGATGAGGATAGGATGGGTGACTAAGGAATATGATAGAGCATGGATGAAGGGAATGTATACCAATAGGTGTCCAAAGCATGTAGAGATAGGTTCCCCTATTTTGATCAAGATCACAAGAAGGATGGAGGGATGGAAGATAAATGGGATATGATGGTAGGATGTGGAAGATAGGTGGGATGAGGGGATTTATGAAGAGGACGAGTAATGGGAAGACGGGTGCATAGTTGGAAGCATAGAGGATGGAGGGAATGTATATCAGGAAGTTGCCCACAAGTGTAGATGGGGATTTATGCATGACGCCTGTTTGCCAGGTTTTCATCATGGTACTTATCCAAGGCGCTTGTTTGCCAAGTTTTCACCATTGGATGAATTATTTCTCTTTACTATTTTGTTTTTTTTTTTTTCTGACCTTTTATTGATTTGTTTTCTTTTGGATTTTTGACTTTTTGGATGTCATGCAGAAGGAGATGGGTAAGGATAAGGAAGTGGATAAGCAGATTTAGAAGACATGTGATAAGGATCAAGGTGTTAAGGGCCCTTGTTTGAAGTGACTGTTGGATGTTGGTACAACCTTATTAGGATAAATGGATTATGCATGAGGATGAATTAGAGGGATTTGATGGGGTTGATACATGGGATAATGGATGGGATGCTGGAAAGGGTATGGATAGAATGATGGGGTGGATATGTGATGGTGAGATGTGTTCAGGACCAACATTGGCACATGTGTTGGTGGATGTGAAAAGATAACAGGATTAAGGGATGAAGGATGTGGGGATAATGGAGGAGATAGAATGGTGAATTTCGGGACATAGGGACCCAAAACGGACTTAGGAGATGAAAGGGGTGTATGATTAGCTTTTGGATTAGTGACTTTGGATGTTCTTACAGATTTTCCATGCGATGGCATTGCATCTTTTTTCTTTGGGATCCACATGGTTTTGATCTTTGCTTTGGTGGGCATTTGGGGCCTATGGATTTGATGTATATTTAGATTTTTCTTTTCTTCACCATGTCCTTTGGAGGGGACATGGGGAGCCATAGATTCATGTGGATGCTTGGATTTATGCACATTGTCTTTAACAGCCAAAGTGCTTTTAATAGCAATGGGATGGGTATCAGGAGATGGATGATGTGGAGTGATGGAGGTAGAATTATGAAGAGTATGTGTAGATGAAGGATGTTTAGGTAAGTGCCTTTGTCATTCCTGATTAGGATGTTTATGATGGATGAGATGGATAGGTGATGAATGGATGAAAGGATGGATAGGATGAGATGGAGGAGGTGATTTTAGGATATAGGAGCCCAAAATAGACGTAGGACCTGGAGGAAACATGGGCACAGTAGATGGAGGATTGGAGATGGTAGATGGAGGGATGTAAGGACCCAAAATGGATGGAGCAGATGAAGGAGGAATATGGACGGTGGTTTTGAGGCGATACAATAGAGAAGGAGGGATGGCAACATATGATTTGGTGGAGCAATGGAAAGAGCCTATCTTTATTTTGGAAGAGGCTTGTTGAGGACGTCTAGAGGTTGTACCAACATTTTTAGATTGCGAGTCATGAGTAGTACATCGAAGACCTTGCAAATACAAATGTTCTTTAGCTTGGATGGGCTTTATAATGTCTTGCTCATGAAGGCCTAAACCTTTTCATTGATATTTCATTCTCTTGAGCATTCAATCTAGGACAGGATTTTCGTTATTCTAGAAGAATGATGCAAGTTCATTATTAGGTGGAAGAGGAGGGTTGGTGTATATGCTTTATTTTTCTTCTGTGAGGAGACCACCATGGAGGAATGTGAGAGGACCAAGGGAATATGCAAGCAATGTGGGGATAGCATTTTTAGGCGATGATGGGGGATCATGAGAAGGAGATGATGGGATAGCAACATCAGGAGAGGGAGTAGGGGCCATGATAGGATTTGGATTTGTGGTAGTAGGCTCATGCGATGGAGATGGAGATGGAGTAGTGGAAGCTTGAATGACAAAGGGGATCATGGGATGGGAATGGATGGGGACTATGATCTTGAGGTGGATGAGATGGGATGGTGGGATGCTGGAGGAGGGATATGTTGGCATGCTTTGGATTAGACTCTTGGCATGACTCATCATGTCAGGGAGGCAGGAGTAGAAGTCTTGTTAGGACTCTTCAAGGGGGAAGATGGAGAGATAGAAAGATTCATGAGGTTCATTGGAATGGGTTTGGGTACTACTAGGGGTGGGAGGATTGGATTGGATTGGGGTGGATCTAGGAGTAGAGGGAGTGGATTGGAATTGGATGTCTCTGATGGGATCAATGGTTCTTGGAGTAGGAGATGGGGGTTCAATGGATTTAGTGGGTTCAATGGGTTCAATGGTTTGAGCAGTACTAGGGGTGGTAACATCAATAATAGGTGTGGTATGGAGAAATATCTCATCACTAGTGACCGTGGATGATGGATCTAGATGGCATGGTTCCATGACTTCAAGATGTGGAGTTGGGGATGGCTTCTTTGTCATGAGTCCTTGGAGAAATTCTGAAATGAGAGACTTACATATGGTTGGCTTGGCTAGGGTGGTAGAAATGGATGAGGGATTATGGATTGGTGGACTAGAGTTAGATGGAGGAATGGGATCGAATGTAGGACTATGAGTAGATGGGGGATTAGGATTGGATAGAGGACTAGGAGTAGATGGATGAATGGGATTGGATGGAGGACTAGGAGTAGATGGAGGACTAGGATTGGATGGAGGGTTAAGGTATGGATATTGGAGTGGTGAATTAAGATAGGGGGACATGGATTGTGGATTAGGACAAGAGGATATAGGTGGTGTAGTGGGACAAGAGGATGTGGGGGATGGATTATAATAAGGGTATTGGCATGGTGGATTAGGATGAGGAGACATGGATGTGGGATTAAGGTAAAAGGGTGCGGATGTAGGATTAGTATGGGAAGATTGGGAAAGAGGATTAGGATAGGGGGATATGGATGGGGAATTGTAATAGGAGTATTGGGATGGAAAATTAGGATAAGAGGATGTAGATGTTGTATAAGAGGATGGTGTAGATGAAGGACATGACAAATATGGGGATGAAGAAGATACTAGATATCCATTGTCAAAGGTGGCATAAGGAGCATGATTAGGCATGGATGAAGACATAACGGGATAGCTCATAGGAGTAACTGGATTTTGGAAAGTGGGTGGAGAAAGCTTACTAGAGATGATAGTGTCAAGGGGATCTATGTCGTATACCTCTTGATCAACAAGACTTTCGTTATCAGTGTCAACGTAATTAGGGTTTCCCTTGACCACTATTGATGGAGGATGAGGATTCATGATGATGAAAGGATAAAGAGGATGGATAAAATATTTTGGATGGGAACAGATTAAAGCTCAAGTCAGGATTTTGGTCAAGCTCAGATTGGGATTGGACAAAAGCTCAGATTAGGATGATTGGATGGAATTGATTTTGATTTTTGTGGGATTTGGTAGATGGATGATTGGATTGGGTTGATGAATTTGATTAAAGTATTAGATCAGTTTGATTGGATAGGATCAAATGATTAGATGATGTTGATTGGATAATTGTGATTAGATGAAGATGATTGTATGTATCTAATTAGAGGAATATATTGGTTTGATTAGATAGGGAAAAACAAAAGGTACCACTAGATAGAGCTCAAAAAATTGAGCAATTTTTGTTTTTGAACGAAGTTGATTCGATGTACGGTTTGTAAATGATGGCCCCAGGAAGTTAGGGGCATGTCCACCCTGCAATGCGGGGCGTGGCCACCCCGGGATGGTAAAATTATTGATAGGAGGAAATGGAAGGTACCAATGGATAGAGCTTAAAAAATTAAGCAATTTTAATTTTTGAACGAAGTTGATTCGACGTACGGTTTGTAAATGACAGCCCCAGGAAGTTAGGAGCATGTCCACCCCGCGATGTGGGGCGTGGCCGCCCCAGGATGGTAAAATTCTTGATAGGTGGAAATGGAAGGCACCACTAGATAGAGCTTGAAAAACTAAGAAACTTTGGTTTTTGGACGAAGTCGATTCGACATATGGTTTGTAAATGACGGCCCCGGGAAGTTAGGGGCGTGTCCACCCCATGATGCGGGCCGTGGCCACCCCGGGATGGTCAAATTATTGATAGGTGGAAATGGAAGGCACCACTAGATAGATCTTGAAAAACTAAACAACTTTTGTTTTTGGACGAAGTCGATTCGACGTACGGTTTGTAAATGATAGCCCTAGGAAGTTAGGGCGTGTCCACCCCGCGATGCAAGGCATGGCCACCCTGGGATGGTCAAATTCTTGATAGGTGGAAATGGAAGGCACCACTAGATAGAGTTTGAAAAACTAAGCAACTTTGGTTTTTAGACGAAGTCAATCCGATGCACGGTTCGTAAATGATGGCCCTGGGAAGTTAAAGGCGTGTAGTTAGCATTCTACAGTAAATCAGGGGCATAGTCAGCTTTTTGCAGTAAATCAGGGGCGTAGTCAACTTTCTACAATAAAATCAGGGGTGTAGACAACAAAATCAGGGGCATTGACAACTTTTTGCAGTAAATCAGGGGCGTTGACAGCAAAATTAGGGGCATAGTCAGCAAAATCAGGGGTGTAGTCAACAAAATCAAGGGCATTGATAGCTTTCTGCAGTAAATCAGGGGCATTGACAGCAAAATCAGGGGCATAGTCAGCAAAATCAGGGGTATTGATAGCTTTCTGTAGTAAATCAGGGGCGCTACTAGCAAAATCAAGGGCGTAGTCAGCAAAATCAGGGGCGTTGACAACTTTATGTAGTAAATCAGGGGTGCTGCCACCTTTCTGGAGCAAAACAAGGGCGCTGCCACCTTTCTGCGCTAATTATGAGTGGTATTTGGTGATGTAAATGATAAAAATTATGACGTTCGTTAAGTGAGGGTATGGACTTTTGAATGGAATATGAGGAAATTAGAATGAATGGGTGGATTGGAGATGATTACGAAGAGTGAGTGGGGATTTATAATAGTTAAACAAAGGTTTGGAATGATAAGATGAGGTTTAAACAGATCAAATGGAGGTTTCGGGAGGCTTAGAGTGACAAAATGGAGGCTTAGGATGAGGAGGTAATGGTTGGGAACGATTAAATAATGGTTTAGAGACTAAACAGATCCAAATGGGACAATTTCGGGTGCTCAGGAGGGCAAATCTGCCCCTCTGCAACAAAAATCAGGGGCGCTACCACTTTTCTGCAGCAAAATAGGGGTGTTGCCACCTTTTTGCAGAAAAACAGGGGCGCTGCCACCTTTCTATAGTGGAATCAGGGGTGCCACCACCTTTCTGCAACAAAATTAGGGGCGTTGCCGCCTTTCTGTGGTAAGATAGAGGGCGCTGTCGCCTTTCCATAGCAAGAAAAAGTTTGGTTTTGATGGCAATGGCTATGGAAAGGATGCAAAATGATAAAGTAAGGCCAAAGTATCAAAGACTTCACAGGTTTTTCACAAGAATACACTTCAAGCAAGCACAATCTTATGATTACTGTTTAAGGGTATGGCCAGGCAAGGTCTTTATCTAGGATGCACAAGGCTTCTAGGGAGTTCTCGATATACTCTCGGTATGTGAGGCACAACCGTGAACACCAACCCGTCACAAGCGTGAGTTGGGAACCCCAGCGAGATACTGAAAGGCTCGAACTAACTCTTCACGTTTATCTAGGTATCACCCTAGCTTCGACGCTTCGCTAATTATGATGTGACTGGATTGGGGTACAACTTTTGTTCTCCCCCCTTTATATACCCTGCCGGTACACATGGTTGGAATCGTCCCTTGGGGTGATGAAATCTCCAAGCAGGTCTCACTAAAAATAAGACACTAACTGCTTCCAACTACTCCCCAGGCTCACACGAACTGCAAGGGAAAAGTGAAAACAAATTAATGCCCCCTTGGGTAACATAAGAATAAACAATCACAGCAAGCAATGAAGTTTACTCCCCTTAATTAGACTATGTTCCAAAACAACAAGGATAATTTTTGGAAATCTGATCAAATAGATGGCCCTGCAAACAAATGTTAGGTGTTTTTTCTTCATTCTTGGTCAATTACACCCTAATATGCTGCAAAAAGTTAGCAAAAAACACTAATATTCTTGCCAAAATAATGTTAGAGGGTTACTATTTAAAAAATGGCAAAAAACGAGAGCAAAAATGAAGTTAAAATGACTGTTTTACCTTCCAAACTATGCTGTTTTGGGGTGCTTTCACCTTTCTGCAGCAAAATGGGGGTGCTGCCACCTTTCTGCAGTAAAAATAGGGGTGCTACCACCTTTCTGCAACAATAATAGAGGAAAAACGCCTTTCAAAATAAAAGGGTGTATCCACCCCTCTGCAGGAAACTTTTTAAAAGGGAAAGTTGTACGCCCCACTATAAGAAAGTGTTAGAAAAACCTTCTAAGTACACACCTAACTATAACAAACTATTAGAAGAACATGAAATTGATAGACATAGGGCGTTGTCGCCTTTCTGCAGTGGACAAGAGAGCGCTGCCACCCTTTTGCAGCAAAACAGGGGCGCTGCCACCTTTCTGCGGTAAAACAGAGGGCACTGCCACCTTTCTGCGACCTTTTCCTGCAAAATTCTTAGCAAAAAAGAAGGTTAAATGCAAGAACCCATCTATGGGTCCCACCGGGCATGCCAAAGAAGGAATAAAGAAAGAGTTAGTAATTTTTGAATCAAGTTGGTCTGGTTTCAAACTTCGAGCTGGTGGCTTACTCTGTGATGTGAATGGGAAATATTGGCACTTAGTGCTAAGGTGTATGAGCCATGGTGAAACTCTAACACTCGAAAAGAATAGAAGTTGGTAGGGATGATTTCAAGCTTCGTGAGTCAAGGATAAGGCTTACACCTTACTCCAAAGATGGTAGATAGTTTGTCTGAAGGGATTGTGGTATAGCGGTATAGAAACTACAACCTTGAAATATTTTGATGAAGTATTTTTTGGTATGATGGTAAAGAATCAGCAATCTCATGATAGTCCATGAAGGAGGCTATGGTATAGTGATAACCCACAAAAACTACAATGGTCATTTAGATGGAATGTGGTGGAGTGGTAGAGTGTGGTATAGCGATAACTTGTGGACACCGCAGTGGTCATTTGGATGGACCACGATGGAGCAGTATCATCCAATACAATAGTAACTAATAGGGTGATGAGTGTTAAGTACAACATCACAAATGTTCAAGTTGGTTTCAATGATATTGCGGTAGAGAAATTGGTTAAGTTATGACATGTGCAAAATAGATGGCAAAGGATGAATGAAGATTAGAGGAGAGTGGATGAAGATACAACAACAAATAAAATAATTGGATAATGAGATTAAAAGGATGAAACAAAATAATAAAATAGCTAAAGGTAATTTTTATTATCCTTCTAATGATTTTTTGACTACTAGAGAGAAAGAGGATGCAATAGAGTGTCATGCATGTGACATCGAGGAAGAGGATGAGTACGAACAAATTGAGGAATGTGAGCTTGAAGTTGAGGGATGTATATTGGAAGACATGAAGGATGAAGATACAAAGGTGGTAGCAACCATAGAAAGATGGAAAGCAATGGAGAACCTTGAAGAAGAGGAAACCCAAGTGGTAGCAGTTGAAGAAAAGGTAAAACTTGCATCTTGTGAATTCATAGAAGATTATGGTTTGCATGTTAATATATTAAAGGGATGCTTAGAAATGAGAAGGGTAAAAAAATTTTAGATTTTGGTAAGGTTAGGACCAAATATAGTTTGTGTTGGAATGACACGAAGAGGGATAATAAAGGAATAATTGTAGCAATGGAAGTTGCAACAAAGGGTGATGATAAACAAGTAGATGTAGTGTTATCAGAGGAGGTAATGCATCATGTTTTTAATTTTTGTGATGAAGATGAAATTGGGTTTTGTGTGGATGAAAAAGAGTATGATGCAATAGTTATAGGACAAGAAGATGATACAATTGCATGTCTTATCAAAGGCATGAAAGAGGAGAATGAAATTGAAGTGGCAACAAGTGATGAGAAGGTAAAATGTTTTCTTACTGAATATAAGAAATATGATTTTCATGTTGAGATGGATGAGTTAGTGAATACATATGAGATGGTTCAGTTAGAGCATGTTAGGGATGATTGGTATGTGTAGACACTGAAAAATGTCTTGAATAATACCATGCACTCAAATCGGGTATACTAACATCATTTCCTTCTAAAACCCATCCTTTTTTTGCTTAATTAATTAAATTTTCCTAGTTATTTAATTAATTGCATCATTTGCATCTATTAACCTAATTAATCTAATCGGGTTAATTCACCCCCTTTCCTGCTAACATTTTTTCCAATTAAACTAAATAGATCAAGTTATTAAATTTAATCCCTAAATCTTCTTATTTAATTAAAATAACCCTAAGTTATCTAATTAAATGTCATTTCAATGTCCCCCTTTCATTAAATCACTTTATTTAGTGAAAATCATCAAATTCCCCTAATTCTATAATTTAAATTTTGTTTAATTATCAATTACTAATAAATCTAATTATCCCCCCACTTGCAAAGGAATATTCCAAGGGAATATTACTCCTTTACACATTCCTCCAAGAGGAATATTCCCTTAGAATATTTATTCCCCACTTTTTTGCACAATTAAACTTTGTTTTAATTTGCTAAATATCTATTTTCCTCACCCATGGGAATATTCCAAAGAATATTCTCTTTCCTCACTCATTTGAAAAAGGAGAATATTCCTTTTCTATAATAAAAAGCTTACTTGACTTCTTTTGCAAGCTAACTTGTGACTTCTTGTGCAAGTTAACTTGTGACCTCTTGTGCAAGTTAAAAGTGTGTTTGTTTGGACAAAGGTAAACTCTTGATTAAATCTCATCATTGATTTTAATCCATTGATGAGAATCCATGATCCATGCCTCCAACTTCTTCCATCCTCGACTGTTTATTAACCTTTTTGATCTCAACCCTTCATTTCTCATTCGCTTTCCTATAAATAGGCTATCACTTTTTGGAGACAAATGGATCCATCCTTTAATATTAAAATTATGTTGTTAAAGTCACTCACACTCACACTCATATTTAGCACATATTTAGGATCATTTTAGATTAATTACTTACATAATAGCTTAGCTTCAATTAATGGCTTCTCTGGTAACTTAGATGCATACATTTATCTTATTTGTTAATTAGGGTTTCAATCATTTTAGCTTAGAATCCATTTACATTAGCTTTGCATTTGCCTATCTAAATCATCTTAATCTAAATCATGTTAAAATAGCTTGTATCATGTTAATCTAGTTCTAAATCATGTTTCATCACACATCTCACAATGGTTTCATTAATTTTATTTAATAAAATTGATTGAAACAAACTCATTTATCCTTGGGATTGGGAAAGGGTCATCATTCCATATGAACACGACACATCTCCCCCAATGGATAAGTTCCAATGGATTAGAGTAGGCATTTTTAAAGCTTTCATAGTTTAGTATAATGGGTTTGAATGGATACATGGTTTAATGTTTATTTGAATGATCTTGTTGAGATTTGATGTTAGTGGATTAATTATGCTTCAATTATTCATGGGTCAAGCATAATTGCACCATACTAATCTACCAGTCACAGTATGCAAAGAAGGATTTGTATGGTGTTGCAGAGTTACGTGCAGGTGCATATTGGTGGAGGTGAATGAACTATGGTGGGTTGAATCTCACAAGATTAGAGGTGAATGGGAGATTACTATGGAGGAGGTGGTCGGGTTATGTTGGAGTTGAATCCACATCAAGGAAGAGGAGTAAAGAAAATATATTTCAAAGGAGGAGGGTGCTTGTTCTAGCTAAGGGTTGGAAGAGGAGAAAGATGAAGTAGTTGTAGGTACTCGTTGCAACAATGGGGTTAGCTGAGGATTTCTTGTAGTCTAAGAGGGTGGTATTGCAACTCAACCCCATTTTTTGAATCCATATATTTATAAAATTCTTCCTACCTCAATTGTTTGATGTAGAAGCATCTAGGGTCTAAGAGAAATCTTGCATCAACCAACAATAGTAGTGTTGTTTCTTTCAGATTAAGGGCTAAGATGGCTAGAGATTGTTGAGAAGGAGAATGAAGTTAAGTTTTGAAGATGTGTAGAAGTTTGGGCTTTGCGCCTCGGGCTTACAACTTATCGCATGCCAAAGAAAGAATAAAGAAAGAGTTAGTAATTTTTGAATCAGGTTGGTCTAGTTTCAAACTTGGGGCTAGTGGCTTACTCCATGATGTCAATGGGGGATATTGGAACTCAATGCTAAGGTTTATGAGGCATGGTGAAACTCTAACACTCAAAAAGTATAGAAGATGGTAGGGATGATTTCAAGCTTCACAAGTTAGGGATAGGACTTACACCTTAATCCAAATATTGTAGATAGTCTATGTGAGGGGATTGTGGTATAGCAGTATAGAAACTGCAACCCATGATAGTTTGATGAAATATTTTGTGGTATGATGGTATATAACCCGCAATCCCACAACAATCCATGAACAAGGCTATGGTATAGTGATAACTCGCGAACACTGTACAATGATCATTTGTATGGAGTGTGGTGGAGTGATAGTGTGCAATATAGTGGTAACCCGTGGATGTTGCAATGGTCATTTGGATGGATCATGGTGGAGTGGTATCATGTGGTACAATGGTAAGTAGTAGGGTGATGAAGGTTAAGTGCAACACCACAAATGTTCAAGTTGGTGTCAGTGATATTGTGGTAGAGAAATTGGTTAAGTTATGACATGTGAAAAATAGATGGCAAAGGACGAACAAAGATTAGAGAAGGAAAATGGATAAGGATACAACAAAAAATAAAAGAATTGGAGGAAGAGATTAAAAGGATGAAACAAAAAAAGAAAATAGGTAAAGGTAATTTTTATTATCCTTCTAATGATG